>CAJQZP010000367.1:0-13616 GCA_907164705.1 Parnassius apollo
TAAACGTGGCAACTGTGAAGCATTGCCGCATTGTAAAATGAAAAAGAGTAAATAAAAAAATGCAAATAAAATGTAAGAAACCATTTTACTGTCCCATGAAGATGACGTGCACTGTCACATTTCATAGAATTATTTATATATTGTTACTAACGTGGTTATTATATACTTATATACATATATACTCTTTGGATTACTATCACGTTTTAAGAGAGAAAATAATAATTCAAAGAGTTTCGGTTTGAAATATAAAAAAGCTCATTATTTAAAATTAGCAGCTCAAAAAATACATCAAATATATTGATACAAGTTGTTCCATATTGGTCTAGGTTACCATTGGCTCACGTTAATTTTATTTTTTTGGTTTTATAACATAAAATAATGTGTCAACTGTGCTCCTTGCCTAGTATGCCGTAAAAGGTAACTAATGGAATATTAAGTTTGTGCCTGTGCTGGCGGTGAACTAACCACCCGTCACTTTTACAGTTTTTAATCTATACCCATATTTTAACCGTGTAGGTAAAAGCGGTATAAGAATATCCACTACCCCATATCGTGCCGAGGGAGTAGTGTGGACAGTAGCATCTTCGTGGTAACAGGTCGAAATAACAAAAGCTGCGCTTGCCAAACCGCTTACCAAGCGTGGCACCTATGGCGAAATACTAAAAAATAAAAATAATATAACTACTAACTTAGCTAAACGTGGCCGAGTAGCTAGATACTCTTTGGACTCTGAATACCTCCTCGGAGAAAACGAGGCTGCATGAAGCTGTGCATGATGCAATTTGTTCTTCAGTTTATATCCATCTTGGGAAACAGGTTGTTAATAATATGTTATCATTAGACTTGACTTGATTATGTGACTATCCCAAGCTCAAGATCAAGGTGGTAATATTCTATGAACTCAAGCCCTGCTAATCCATACTAATATTATAAATGCGAAAGTAACTCTGTCTGTCTGTCTGTCTGTCTGTCTGCTCCTCTTTCACGCCTAAACGGCTGAACGGATTTTGATGAAATTTGGTATGGTGATAGATGATAACCTAGAAATGGTCATAGGCTATAAATAATCACGCCATCGTTCTTAGGGGGGTAGGCAGTAGGCAGATAACTAAATTGAGTTAGTGATTTTTAGTCGTTTTTGTTGGGACTTTTGCTCTTTCACGTATAAAAGGCTGAACAGATCTGTAAGGTAATAGATGGTTACCTAAAAACGGATATAAGATCAAAATGATCACGTCATAGTACTTAGGGGGTAGGAAGTAGGCAGAAAACTGAATTGAGTTAGTGATTTTTTTATGGTTTTTGGTGGGAATTTTGCTCTATCATGCCTAAACGGCTGAACGGATTTTGATGAAATTTAGTTAGGTGATAGATAGTAACCTAGAAAAGGATATGGGCTATTAATATTCATGCTATCGTACTTAAGGCGTAGGCAGTAGGCAGAAAACTAATTAAGTTAGTGATTTTTAATAGTTTGGTTTAAAAGTTTACCTCATTCACGCCTTAACGTCTGAACGGATTTTTATAAGACTTGGTTAATATAAAGATAGGATCCTAGACACGGACACAGGCTACTTCTTACGGCGGGAAAATACCTCATTCCCGCGGAAATCTAGCGTGATCGTGTCAAGAAGCGAATGACGCCATAGCTACTGAAATGATTTTGATGTTTTTTTTTAAATGAGTGTTACTAAGACTTAAAGTTAGTATTTGATCACTTTTCTAACTTAGAGGGTCGGTAGGCGCCATAATTTAGGGAATTTATTATAAAATTTTGATGCATCTGTCTTTATTTAACAGTTTTACTTGGATCGAAACTTAGCGACATACCATCACACTACTTAACTTATAGGGTAGGAAGGTACCAAAATTCAGACTACTTTTTACTTCGGGAAAATATCTCATTCCCACAGGAACCTATACACAGCTACCTATCTACAACATTAAAACTCTGTCTAGAATCACATTACGCCATAGCTATTGATCTGATTTGTATACGATTTTTTATTCAACTGACTGTTAAATTACATACAGATAAAATCTAATTACCTACACCACAGAATTAATATAGTACTACATAACTAGCTACGCTTTAAACTTGAGGAGGTAATTAGATAGACATTTATACGAACTTTATGCTCAGTAATCAATCATAGTGATAAGTTAATACTCATTTTAGACAAAGAAACGGATAGGTAATCAGTTCATCACCGAAATTATAACACCTACACTTAGTTTGTTTACTATTCAACGAGGGAAAATAATTCAATATAACGCAAACCTTCAAATCATACGTCGTCGTAGTGAATACAAGACGCTGCGCCGAGCGAAGAGGCGGTGCGGCGCGAGGGGGAGGGCCGTGCCCAACTGTGCCTACCCAAGCGGGCAGACGCACGAGGGCAGACGTCGTCGTCGCACGTATGCGAATATTGAAATATTGCGTTACGAAACTCTATTCGTTGCGTATTTTTGGTTAGCTAAAAACGTTCTTTTTAAATTCAGAGTTGAAATAGGTACTACGGTCTACGCGTAGGGTCTGTAAGCTTTAATTTAGTCCTTTGTTTTAGATATCTAAATAAATATTTGGTAGGTTATTATTTTTGAGTCCAAGTTGACGTCATTTTCGTATTTTTATTAAGTACTTAGTTACATTTTTATTATTAGGTAGTTAAGGTAGCTGTTAGATGTAGGTATTTTCTTAACCAATCATTCATATCTCTAGGTTTACTCAGATACGTATTATTCTTTATTTTTGCAGTCGCTTTCATTTGTTAATTCTCAATTTTATTCATGTGTAGGTTAAGTGTTTTTTAGCTCACATCAGGATGTTTATAGTTCGTAGTAAATTAGTTTAGTAATAGATTTTGTCATTATATTATAGTACTTTTATGTTAGTTTTGATAGATAAGTAGGTAGTACCAGTAGTGAAGAAAATTGTGTATTGTGGTGTGGTACATAAATTCAATATTTTTGAATTTATTTAGTTAATTTAGGTTTTAGGTATAAAAGGTTTGTCAGGTGCATAGTTGTTTCGGTTCAATACGTTATTGATTGATTTAGATATTTAGGTTATAAGTAAAAAAGTTTGCTTTATCGAAGTTTTTATAAAAAATTGTCTTACGTTGTAGTTTTTAAAACTACCGATTTTACAAATCTTTAATTATTGTTTTATTGTTTTCGATATGCCACGCAAACGTAAATCCAATCTAAGCCGTAGTTCTAGCAGAGCTCGAACTGCAAAAGTTGCTAGAAGCCAAGAATCTGAAGAGCAGACTCAGACGCGTCAGATGTTAGATTCTCAGCGTCATGCGACTCAAAGAGCTTCTGAGACCTATACGCAGACTCAAGCCCGTAGGACCTTAGATGCTGAGCGCCACGCATCTCAAAGGGCCTCTGAGACGTTTACACAGACTCAAGCCCGTCAGGCCCTAGATGCTGAACGCCACGCATCTCAAAGAGCCTCTGAGACGTTTACGCAGACTGAGACCCGTCAGGCCCTGGATGCTGAACGCCACGCATCTCAAAGGGCCTCTGAGACCTATACGCAGACTCAAGCCCGACAAACCTTAGATGCTGAGCGCCACGCATTTCAAAGGGCCTCTGAGACGTTTACGCAGACTCAGGCCCGTCAGACCCTGGATGCTGAACGCCACGCATCTCAAAGAGCTGCTGAGACAGTGGAACAGACTCAGACACGTCGAGTTTTAGATGCCGAACGTCACGCGCAATTGATTGCGGCAGAGACTGACGAAGATTCACAAAGACGACGTCTTTTAAATGCTGAACGGCAGGCAGAAAGAAGACGTACGTTTTCAATGAGTACGTGGGAGGCATTTAATGGTGCCGCTTTTGAGTATGACCCTTTGATCGACTATGTTAATCACCGATTGGTTATCATTGGGAGAATGGATAAAAAATGCAGATATTGTGAAGCACTGAAATGGAAAGAAGAAACTCCAGGTATGTGCTGTTCTGGTGGAAAGGTTAAAATTCCATTACTTGGCGAACCAGAGGAACCTCTTAAATCTTTACTTTTATACGACAGTAACGAATCGCGCCGGTTTTTAAGCAGGATTAGAAAGTATAATTCTTGCTTTCAGATGACGTCATTTGGTGTAGATAAGGAGGTCGTAATGCCTGGATTTTCACCTACTTTTACCATCCAAGGACAGGTGTATCACAGGATTGGTTCCTTACTTCCCGCAAATAATGAACAACCAAAGTTTTTGCAACTTTATTTCATGGGCGATGAAAAAAACGAAGCTGATCGCAGGTGTCAAAATATACAAGGAATCGAAAGGGATACTGTTTTAAAAATCCAGAGAATGTTGCATGAACATAATCGCCTTATCAATACTTTCAAAACAGCACTAGAAAGAATGCCGGGAGAGGATTATAGGTTGGTGATGCACCCCGATCGCACACCAAGTGGGGAACATGAAAGGCGGTATAATGCACCGTTAATAAATGAAGTCGCAGCCTTGGTTACAGGCGAACAGTTTGCTTTCCGTGATATAGTTTTACAGGCCCGAGATGACACATTAACCAGGGTGCCTGATACTCATAAATTTTATGATGCGTTGCAATATCCGATCATATTTAGTAAGGGACAAGAGGGGTACCACTTTCAAGTTCCTCAAATTAATCCTGTAACAGGTCTTCCCTTGCATAACAAAAAGGTTTCATGCATGGATTTTTATGCCTACAACATGATGATACGAGAAAACAACTTTAACATTGTACAAAGATGCAAGCAACTGGCCAATCAGTTTTACGTTGACATGTACGTTAAAGTTGAAAGCGAGAGGTTACGGTACATATCATTAAATCAAACTAAACTAAGAGCAGAGAATTACATCCATCTTCAAGACGCTGTGGCAAATGACGCTAATTTAAATCCAAATAACTTAGGTCGTATGGTCATTTTACCATCTTCATTTGTAAATAGCCCGCGGTACTTACACGAATATACTCAGGACGCGTTTGTTTATGTGCGTACACATGGTCGCCCTGACTTATTCGTCACCTTTACTTGCAACCCAGCCTGGCCCGAAATAGTCAATCAGTTGATGCCGGGGCAAAGCGCAATAGATAGACATGATGTAGTCGCAAGAGTTTTTAGACTAAAAGTTAAAAAACTAATGGATGTGATTAATAAAGGCCGAGTGTTCAGAGAAGTGCGCTGCTTTATGTACTCTGTCGAATGGCAGAAACGTGGACTGCCACATGTCCATATATTATTGTGGTTAAAAGATAAGTTACGACCCGATCAAATAGATAACATAATCAGCGCTGAAATACCGGATCCTAACATTGACAAGACTCTCCATGACATTATTGTAAAAAATATGATTCACGGTCCATGCGGACCCGAAAATCCACAGTGCCACTGCATGAAAGACGGAAAATGCACAAAAAAATTTCCTCGCAAGTTAGTGAAAGAGACCGTTCACAACGACCACGGATACCCGCAGTATCGTAGAAGAGCGCCAGCAGACGGAGGTCGAACAGCAACCGTGAAGCTCCGAAATGGTAGCTACGTTACGGTTGATAATAGTTGGGTAGTCCCCTATTCACCAATTTTATCAAAAATGTTTAACGCCCACATAAATGTTGAGGCATGCAGTTCAGTACGCGCCATCAAATATATTTGCAAATATATAAACAAGGGTAGTGATCAAGCTATTTTCAATTTTAGAAATACTGATCTTGTGAATCCCGTAGATGAGGTACAAACTTATCAGTCTGGTCGGTATGTCAGCAGCAACGAAGCCGTGTGGCGTCTGTTAGCATTTCCGTTGCACGAAAGGCATCCCACCGTGACACATCTCAGCGTGCATTTAGAAAATGGTGAACGCGTTTATTTTAATGAACACAATTTCCACGAACGAATAACTACTCCGCCAAAAACCACACTCACTGCTTTTTTTGATCTTTGTATCAGAGATGAGTTTGCAAAAACTCTTCTTTATGTCGAGGTGCCGAGGTATTATACTTGGGATGCAAGTAGGAAAACTTGGAAACGCCGCATTCAAGGTACTTCAGTTCACGATTGGCCTGGCGTCAAATCTGGAGATGCTTTAGGACGAGTTTATACAGTTCATGTTAGTAACATGGAATGTTTTTGTCTACGCATGCTTTTACACCATGTGCGCGGACCTACCTCTTTCAATGATCTAAAAAAATACAACACACAAGATTATCCTACATTTCGAGAGGCATGTGAGGCAAGAGGATTACTGGAGAATGACAACCATTGGGATGTGACACTGGAAGAAGCTGCTCAATGTAGATCAGCAGGCAAGATGAGAGAGCTATTTGCTGTATTAGTAGCGACATGTGGTCTTTCAAATCCTCAACAATTGTGGGATAAATACAAAAATGATATGACCGACGATATATTGCACAGATTACAAGAGCAAAATCCCAATGTCACGTACAGTGATTTAATTTACAATGAGGGTTTGACAAAAATTGAAGACCAGGTTAAAACAATTTCTGGAAAGGATTTATCAGATTATGGAATGATCAGACCACAGAGAACCGAGGAAATCAGTAGCGATTTAATACGGGAACTAGATTACGATACTGCTTCCTTACAACAACAATTGACAGAGTCTGTTCCACGTTTGATCCCAGAACAAAGGTTAGTATTTGACAATGTTTTCAAAAAAATCGAAGATGGCGAAGGTGGTTTGTTATTTTTGGATGCTCCCGGAGGCACGGGAAAAACCTTTCTTTTAAACTTGCTTTTAGCGCAAATCCGAAAAGATAAAGGAATTGCTGTAGCAGTTGCCTCTTCCGGAATAGCCGCCACTCTGCTCAATGGTGGTCGAACGGCACATTCGGTGCTTAAACTGCCATTAAACTTAGCCCATGAAGAAATGCCAGTCTGTAATATAAGTAAAAACAGCGAGCGTGGACGTATGTTGCAGCAATGTAAATTATTAGTTTGGGATGAGTGTACTATGTCCCATAAAAGAGCAATTGAAGCTCTAGATCGGACTTTGAAAGACATCAAGAGTAATCCAAATATCATGGGGGGGATGGTGGTACTTTTAGCGGGCGATTTTAGACAGACTTTGCCGGTTATCACTAAAGGCACCCCTGCAGATGAAATAAATGCGTGTTTAAAAGCGTCAACGTTATGGGTGCACGTAAAAACGTTTAGTCTGTCTACAAATATGAGAGTGCAACTACACAATGATGTACAATCTGGACATTATGCTGCTGCTCTTCTTAAAATTGGAGAAGATCGTATGGCAAAGGATGGTAATGGCATGATTACATTGGATCGTGAATTCTGCAATGTTGTGCATAATCCAGATGATCTAAATAACTTCGTCTATAGCGAACTGCTAACTAATATGAGGAATAGAGACTGGTTATGTGAAAGAGCAATTTTAGCGCCGACGAATGAAATGGTGGGACAGATAAACGAGCAAATTATGTCACGCGTGGAAGGTGATATTGTTGAGTTTCTCTCTGTAGACACTGTAATGGATACTGAACAAGTAACATCATACCCTGTAGAATTTCTTAATTCTTTAGAACTGTCGGGAGTACCTTCACACAAACTGAGGCTGAAAGTAGGCGTTCCTGTCCTTTTAATGCGGAGTTTAGATGCACCAAGACTGTGTAATGGCACACGGTTGCAAGTGACACACCTCGGTCGCAATATTGTAAAAGCAATCATTATGACTGGAATGGCAAAAGGAGAGAACGTTTTAATCCCCCCGTATACCCATAATTCCGACAGATTTGCCATTCCAGTTTAAGAGATTACAGTTTCCGCTGAAAATCGCATTCGCTATGACGATAAATAAAGCTCAGGGGCAAACATTAAAAGTAGCCGGCATTAATTTAGAAAAGAGTTGTTTTTCTCACGGACAATTATACGTGGCTTGCTCACGTGTTTCAAGTCCACAGAATCTCCATGTGTTGGCCAGAGAGGGAAAAACAAAGAACATAGTTTACAAAAATGTACTACAGTAATAAGGCCTCTTATTGTTAGCTTCCTACATTATTATACTACTTACATTAAGTTAGTACTTCCTACGCAGACGATGTTACGGATGTCACACTGTCTAACATCGGGGGGTTGGCAGGTAGGTAGTTAGTAGTATTTTAAACCGATTTACATTATTTACTTTTTATATTTACTAAGGAAACATTCGGAGCTATCCATTATGTAGCTTAGGTTGCTTTTGAACAAATTTTGATGTGAAGTTGAGGACTGGAACACGATAGTGGGACATTGTTGCAGGGGGACTTATAGCCGGGAGAAAACAAAAAAACTTATGCGGACGAAGTCGCGGGTAAAAGCTAGTTTTCAAATATTTTAGTTATCTATACATATACAAACGTGGCAGAGCCGTGCTGCAGTTATATTAGTAGTATAGTTGTAGCACGAATGAGTCGGCTCGACCGGGGAAGTACCACGCTCTCACGGAATACCAGTGTAAAATAGTAGCTTAATACTGCTGTGTTCCGTATGATGAGTGTAGAGAACCGGAGACCCTTTTTACTGGAAACGAGGCATTCCATTTAGATAGTCCTTGCGGGTGACAACGCATCTGCATTTTGATTCTTAATCAACGATAGATGTAGATGTCTATGGGCCACAGCAACCACTTACCATCATTTGGACTGTGTGCTCGTTTGTCACTATATTCTATTTAAAAAAAATATTGTGAAGTGTATGACTGCAGCACTGAAACGACTGACTAAAGCTCAAGGGTTATTGCATGATATTAAGATAGAAAGATATTTTTGTTTCAATTTCTATCTGTCCGGCTTCGGAATGACTGAACCAATTGTCATGAAACTTTACGAACGGATAGAGATCAGTACCAGGATGGATCTAGACTGTATTTTGGCTGTAAAACTTTGTTTCTCCTTGAAAAAAAAAACAAAAATTGATTCAAAAATTGTCTCGAGTTATGGTCTTAAATCTAGATAGGCTACAGCAATGGACCGAACCCAGGCGAAGCTGGGGCAGGTCGCAAGTATTGAATAAAATAAGCACCTAATGATTTCTTGTATTTACGCGAACACTACACATTTAAATAATACTAGTTTTTACAAATTTTATCGCGTATATTTAACTTTTTTAAATACCCGACGTTTCGATCACTTTACAGCACCCATGGTCACGGGGAGACTGAGATGTTTAACGTCTAGACACAGAAAAAATAATAGTACTACATACAAAAGTTGCACTCCTTTGATGTCGACTGCTTGCCGACGTTTAATATCCTACATAATTATTATTAATCAAATAAATCGCGCACGCAAACTAAATAAAACTTTATCGCTGCGCGCTAGTGTCCATATTACTTTGCATCTTTTCCGCTTCCTAAGTCATGGCGGACTTTCCGTAGTTATTAAGTGTTAAATATTGTGTTGCGGGGGGATACGAGTAAACGCGCTGTGGCTGGTGACACACTGAATGTATTTCAATATCGGTCGCATCTTACATACATAACATTAAGGGATGTCAATAGAAAGTAAAAAACACATTGCGAAATGTTAATTATGTTACATAGGTGAAGTACTAACTAATATTCTGACTATGATCGACTAGAACCATACTTTCGCCCCTATATGAGTTCTGCGATGCCTAACGCATGCAAATTGCGCGCTCATTCGTTGGGAATCGCAACGCGAAAAATAGGTAGATAGTGTAAACAACAAAGAAACCTGAAATACGATTTCTAACAGAAATGTGATCTATACTTAGTTAAAAATCTTGTTAGTATTCAAAGTTTTAATTTCAGTATTTTGTGTTATTATAACATAAAATATTTTAATTACAAAAGACAAGTATAGATATGTAAGTAAATACTTGGATAGTGAAGTATTTTTTGTAAAGAAGTACTTAGGTATTTATTCTGTAGACCAAATTATTACTTATATAACTTTTTTGCTGTAAGTACCTATCTAACAAAAAAAAATTAAATAAAATCACCTTTTATAACTTCCTTCTAAAATTCTTCGGTAACTTAAAGAATGATATGAAAACCTTTTTGTTGGTCATTTCATTTAGTATCCATCTAAGCAACAGTTATAGTAGGAAGGACGTAGGACTATACATATTATATAATTTTTAAAACACATTAAAACTTTAACACCTATTTTTACCTACAATTAAATATACTAAACACTAGACAAAAACTATTTCAACAACTATTTACATAAAACTATTTACGTAAACAGCGTTAAAAAACTTTAACATTGGATCGCCTACATCGCGCTAGCCCCGACTGCGTATAACGCCCAGGAAGCCTCGCGATTTTAGGTAATTATTTCACGCAGGTAGCAAGAGTGACAGAAGCCTAGTGACTAGGTTTCTATATATTTCTATATATTCGACTAGCGGTTAACTATGACATTCTAGACTAGGCCCTAGTCTAGAATGTCATAGTTAACCGCGGTTAGCATAGATTAAAATTATTAATTTTTGTTGCGATCTATGCAGTACGAACTTATAATACTTATCTTGAAGTCTTGCAGTTGTATGCTTGGGTTGGGTTTTAATTTTATTAATTATAGGATCCCAAGCAGATGGTAGCACCCAGCCATCTTCTCTATTGAAATTAGGATGTTTTTTGATTTCAATAGCCTCGCGAATCATTTGGAAGGAATCGGTATCCGTTAGCGAGGATTTGTGGTCTATCAAATCTGATAGTAGTGACGGGGGCGATCCTGTACGTGTTCACAGACTGCAGACTTCCCGGAGCGTCGATTCTTCACGTCAGCTATATGTTCTTCAACGCGGATTTTAATCGATCTTGTACACTCCTGCATCTTGCCTTTTTTGTGTCTGCATCTTGCATCACAAGCTTAACCTAGTTTAAATCGTTGTAGATAATATACGAGTAGGTACATATAAGGTGGGTGAAAAATATTCTTCGCATTTAGTATGTGAATTCAAAACTTAATTTCATTTAATTACAATATATACGTGTCATTTTGTTCGATTACTTGAGAAATCTTGGAATTTTTGATCAAAAATGCAACCAATAGTTTTGACAGTACCTACTCGTCTTTATGTTAACATAACACTACCCAAAGAAGAAAAAGAACAAGCGCAAGTCTGTGGGTGCAAGGTCAAAATTATATGGTGGATGCATTAACACTTCCCAACCAAACTTTTTCTCAGTTTTTCCTGAGTGGTCAAAGATGTGTGTGGCCTGGCGTTAGCAGATGAAAGATCACTCCTTTTCTGTTGATCGATTCCGGTCGTTTTTTTCTCGATTTCTTGCTTGAGTCTCGTTGGATTTTAGCAGTAGAGATCTGAATCGATAGTTTTTCCCGGCGGTAAAGGCTCATAATATACGACGCCCTTCCAATTCCCACATACCCACAGCATCACCTTATTGCGTGTTAATCCGAGTTTGGCTATAGTCTGCGGAGCTTGACTACTACTTTATCGTGATAGTTTTCGCACGATCTTATCCTAGGTGATCCATTTTTCATCACTAGTGACCAATCTTTTCAAAAAATGGTTCGATTTCACAACATTTTAACGGAGAATCGCAAGTTAGTACATGATTCATTAAGTATCTTTCAGTGAGCTCGTGTCGTTCCCGAACATCTTTTTTGTATAGTCAGACTTTTAGAAATGGATCAAACTATTTTATGGTCAATCCTCAATTCCTCGGCTATATTACGATACAGCGGCCTAACCAGCTACTACTATGGCGATCTTGCTTTTTCAAAAATGGTATCGAATTTATCTGTATGAGGGCGACCAGAGCGAGCTGCATCTTTGACATCAAAATTCCCGGACTGATAACGCTTGAGCCAACTTTGCGCTACTTTTACTGGCACTGCTTTAATTCCATAAACGTCACAATTTGTTTTCATGGCTTGAGTCGCATTTTACCCTTTTTATAATAAAACTTCAGAATGTATCGAATGTTGTCGTTCGATTTATTCATTTTAGCGAACAGAAAGACGATTGAAAAATGGCGGGAATATTTTGTTCACTTTTTTATTTTTAACTCGACAGGGGAAGAACCACACTCTCACAGAAAACCGGTTTTAAATAGCAGCTCATCGCTGCTATGTTTCGTGTGGTGAGTGTATAGAACCGGAGACCATTTTTATTGGTAACGAGGCATTCCATATTAATCCTCAGGGCTGATTCACTTACGCTGCCACAGCTCGGCGTGGTGGTTTAGTTTTTGTATTTTACAGTATTATACTGTAAAGTACAGTTTTTTATCAAAAAAAATTGTATTATTTACCCTTTACGTTAAGTTATTATGCAGATAGTTTTAGGTAATTTTCTATTAAATTGTAATGAAATTTTTACTAACCCAAGTGCATTTTCTAAGACTGTCGATAATTACTTTTTTACTTAGGTGTGCTAGTTTTCCTTTTAACTTCATTATTTACACTATTATCGTGCATACTTTTTACATTTCCAAATAGCTGTTTAGTTAGTAAGCGGTGAGGACCCATGACTCTTATTAAATACCACTTTTAAATTGATGTATATGCGCACAGGTACTTCGAAATAATGAGTCAGTAACATCTATAACGAAACAACCACCGTGTGAGAATATTCAGAACACTATAGCTGTTCTGAATGTGTTTGAGCCTGTTGCAGGTTGATCAAAGTTCATCCAACCCTTGTGTGAGAATCTGTATTATTAAACTAATCCTCACAAAGATTACTCAGTTACTGAGATATATAAAATATGAAAAAAGATAAACATATGTTAATTAAAATGAAATATCATCTCAGAAAAATAAACAGGCTTTAAAAAACTGTAAAGCAATTGAAGAATGAAGCATTTCTCAAAGTGTAGAGCAAAAATGACTCAATAAATGAAATATTAAAGTGTAAAATATCCCCCGCTTTTGCATTATCTTTGCAAGGAGAAATGCAAAACTATAAGAAAAAACCAAAAGGTCGAAGATGGGATATGGACTCCAAAATAATAGCACTAAGACTGTATAAAAGGTCACCTAGGTGTTATAAATTATTAAGAAGGATGATTTGCCTGCCAACCCCTAGTTCACTAAAAGCCTTGCTTAGCAAATTTCACATGAATCTTGTTATTAATGACCAAATATTTAATGTTTTGAAAAAAAAACAATGAAGCAACAGACTCCCTCAGAAAATTCCTTGTGTTTGACGAGATGTGAATAAAAAAAGAATTTGTTTTACAAAAAAAAAAGGAGGATATAATTGAGGGTTATCAAGACCATGGATTGCAGGGCGGATCACCATAAATGGCAACACATGCCCTCGTCTTCATAATTGGCGGAATCCGTAAAAGACTGAAGCAACCAATTGATTATTATTCCTCTAGCGGATCTGTGACTGCAGATAGACTGTCAGTTCTTATAAAGGAGGTGAGCATTATGGTATTTTATTTACTGTATCATCAATACCTGTAGTGTTCTTTTTTACCATATTAACTTACCCTTATCATTCCATGTCGTGCAACACTGTTTTGACGCTGGAGGTAATGTTTCAACCACAGTGTGCGATATGGATGCTGTGAATAAGAGAGCATTAAGTATCTTGGGAGCATCTGTAGAACAGCCATATATTCTGCTAAGTAATCGAGAAGTGGTTACTCAAATGCTTTAGAAAT
>CAJQZP010000368.1:0-111858 GCA_907164705.1 Parnassius apollo
AAGTGGAAGGAGCTGGTACTGGGAAGCTCCAGCCCAGAGATGGAAAAAGTATTCCATGTGCAGCTGAACCTGCGCCTTGTAAAGTTGCAGGCGGTGTGCCGGCATGAAATACTGTCCCACTCTGCTGAGCACGCCAAGCTTTTTAGAGGCCAATTTGGCCTTCTCTTCCAAGTGACCACAAAACTGCACGTCACTTGATATGTCGACGCCGAGGATTCCATATACTAAAAAAAAATAATACATAAATGAATAAAAGCCCTACGTAGTGAGAGCCCTCGGCAGGGGAGGTCAAACGATCGAGTGTTAGGGGGAAAGTAAAAGAAAGCGGCGGACGATGCGGGTGGTATCGTTGACCATACTGCATTTATAACCGGAGCTCTCCGTTACGGAGTGCCAGTCGCCTCAGATGACCTGAGAGGCTGACCGGGATTAACCCGTTCGTGCAGACGACTACAGGAATAATTTCTTTCGGCAGACTGCCCTGGTTTCCCTAAAGAAGTCACGGACGGGTAGTCAGTGAAGGTAAGCGATACGTCCTCAGTTCCATTCTAATAGAATTGCTAAAATCACAAGTGACGTTTCGCAATTCCATAAGATGGAGTGACTGGAGGCGAATAATTTGAGATCATTCATAAACAAAAGGTGGGTTACTTTTGTCCTCTGTTCCGAATCTAAATTTTCCACCTGAAGCCCTCCAGTAAGGTACTGAAAGGGTTCAGAGAAATGCAAATCAAAATGGGATCCAAACAATCGCCCTGGAAAATTCCCCTTGTTATCCTTATGTGGTCCAACGTAGCCATCATCCGCTCGCTTAAATGACAAAAATCATACTCCACTGCCCCATACACTGCCTGGGAAAGTCTTTCACTATACACAGCGGTACGGTCAACCTTGTTCAGTTTGAGGACCATTCAGCCATGTGTAGTCGATCCAGGCGGCGGAACAGTTCCGACGGTTGCGCTTCCTGCCAAGACCGTGTCAATGAGGTTTTTTAATTATTATTATTATTCCTATTATTGTATGAACACTTTGAATGAGGCCTACAATAACTACTTACTAAAAAATAAGTGAAAGTAGGAAGTAAGTAACAAAGATCCTCCATGCATATCCCGCTAATGAAAAAGTAAATCTATAATAGTTGTAATGCAAGTAAGTCGTTTACGTCATAAAATGTTTGTTTATTACAGTTTCCAAAATATTACAAATTTATAATGCAGCTAGTTTTAAGTCATTTACTATGGTATTGTAAAAAAATGTTTACTAATGCAAGTGAATTTCATAAGTTGGTCGACTATTACTCGTTAACTTGTTAATTCTACTGACTTCACTTTAAACTTATTTTATATAATTTACTACTACTGTGTACACTTTTCACATACTTAAAAACAGCGTTTAATTGGTAGAGGGTGAGGGTTACACGACTCTAATGAAAAATACCACTTTAAAGCTAAATATGTCGCAAACGGACCCCCGAATAAAAAAATATTGGTACATAATATGTCCTCCAATGAATTTAAAACAGCTATCCAACGATACCGATACACGATGGAGTAGACGGATAAAAATAAATCATCCACTCTTTACCTTTATGGGAGGTACCCAAAATAAAAAGGTTTTAAGATTTTAGTTTTTGATTTACAGTTTAGTAGGCGCGATCAATATCTATAATCGCGTATAAATCGATGAGTAAAATCGCGGACGGACAGACGGACATGGGGAAATTAAAAGGGTTCCTTATTGTTTAAATACGGGGCCCTAATTACTGGCTATATGAAATTGTCATGTAACATGAAATTACATACATAAACACTCACGCCTGTCACCCAGAGGGGTAGGCAGAGACTACAGACTTCCATTAGGCACGATCCTGACACACCTCTCTCGCCTCCTTCACATCCATACACCTACGCATACATGCTCGTCGGTTAAGGGTACTCCTAATTTGGCCCGTTTTCAATAAATCGCCAATTTGGTCGATAAATTTTCGCCTAGGACGTCCCTTTCCGACTCTGCCATTCACTTCTGCAACATAAATTTTCTTTGTTACTCTTTCCTCATTAATTCTTTCCACATGACCAATCCACCGAAGCATTCCTTTCTTAATCCTGGTCACAACATCATCTTGCAAACCACACTCTTCTAACATGAAATTGTCCTGTATTTTTCCCCATATTTATTTCGGGGTATTTTTATAAATTTGTTAAAAAGCATTTCAAAACATAATCATAGACAGTGTTTTTTTTAACTTATTGTATAATTTTATCAATAATTATTCTAAAAAATTCATGCTTAAAAATATAAAATGCTTTTCTTTTCCCAATATCATTTAAACGTTAAGTTCTTTTAATAGTTAACACGGTTCGGTACTAATAGTAATTACGGTTCCTATATGACCTAAGAATTTATCTGGTTTATATTTATGGTAATGCAGCCAAGCGTGGTGCAGTGCCATACTGTCGGGAGCAGCATAGTGGCTAAATGTTCGACTGCGGAGCCGTGGGCCACGGTTTCTAATCAACACACGATTTTTGAACAAGAACTTGAATGACCCACAAGTTTTTGTCCTGAGTTTTAATTTTTGTCCATTTATATATGTAAAACTTCCCCATAACATAACTTTTTGATCATTATCCAAATTTAAAATGCTTTTAAAATTTGAATTGATCAGTCAGAAACATCAAACATTGAATCGATAAAATAAAATCTCCCCATTAAATTGTTTGCTCTTTCGTTGTTTTTATTTTAGGTAACATAAACATTACCTATACATTAATGTTGATAGTACTGCTAGTTTATTTTAATAAAAATTGAGATGATAACACCATGCCGTAGATAATTAATTCACGTGGCTCCAATTCGTTGATTAACCGATATTGGAGCAGAGTGAAACGTAAGTACCATAACTGTACAATAAGTACATCATGCATAAATTAACTAAAGAAATGTATTCACCGCTCATATTAAAATAAAACTACTATAATCAAATTGAAAATATTTATTTTTAAATATTTTATAAACTCCAAGAATTTCCTTTGCTTACAGCTAAGATTCTATTCTTTCAACTTACATAGTGAGTTGCGTGGCAAGCGCTGAAATGTAATTTTTCTTTTGCTCTTTAATGTCACACAGCCATGGCAGTATGCAGTACATTACGCTTGGGAAATTTGAGATGAACTTTCATCGCTTCCGTTACTGTCTACCTAGCGGTAAGTTATTTGATAAGAAATAAGTTTTAGCAAGAAAACTGTAGAAAAATTGTGCATTTTTATTTATTTTAACAAGATAATCAACAGCATTATCCTAATTATATCTCAAAAAATAATTTATATAGGATGCCTAAGTTCAGCAGTAGACTTGATAGGTGAATGTATGAATAACTCACAAATAATAATCATCAAAGTCCACTGCTGTATATAAGCCTCCGCCATTGATTGCCTCGTAGGGAGATAATTGGTTTTCATTAGAAATAGTTTCATGTTTCAATTCAATGTCAATTCAGTTTTCCTATCTCGCTTATTGCGACACCCATAGTATGAAATGGAGTAGTGGATATCGCTACCACTACAGTGGTAGCGAAAGAATATCCGCTAGTTCTATATCATACACATTTAGTTCTATATCATGATATAGAACTAAATATCGATGGTTAACAGAATCAAGCGTTAGTTTGCGGAAGTCCGTTATAATAAAGATTTTAAAAAGTTATTCGCGAAGTACCACGTAATAGAATAAAATGATGTGTCTAACCTAGTTTTAGGAGCACCCCCCTGCCCTCCTCTGCATCACAATTCTCAACAATACTACTCTAGGATAGAGACACAACCGTTCAAAATACGGCGAGTGTTTTGCCTCTACACGAGGCGTTATCAGGTGAAGTAGACTCTGGGGTGGCTGATCACTAAGCTTAGCCATTATCATTAATAGCAGCAATTTTCGAAGGCCTGCAATCTCGCATATTTAAGAAATTATCATCATGTTCTCACACATCACCAATATGCAAATCACTATTATAACATTGCGAAATTGAAATAATTTTTGTCTAAGCTTAAATAATGGAAGTGTATTTAAAACACCTCAAACTTTCTGCACATAGTTTTATTGCGTATGTATAAATTACAAAAAATAATTTTTTAACTAGTTGAATGTTGACAAGTAAGTGAGTTATAATAAGAAAGTACGTAAAACATTGCATCCTCGTTACGAGCCCCTCATCGAATATCACGATATATTCTGTCGATTTGATTAGCTGGACGACTGCATCGACGTAGTGTATGATATCAGCCCTTATGCGCTCATCATGTATGTAGAAAATGGCGTAGACATCCCCCCCCGTTGAAAACAGCGTTTTCAACTATTTTTCAAACTCACCGGCTGAAGGCAGCGGGCAGATACGTGTAACGGGCCTCTTCACGGGACTTTTCATAGTATTTAGCTCTACAACTCTGGACACACCGTCGGAACCAGGAAACAGACGTGAAACTCGACCTAGGAGCCAGTTAAGAGGAGAAACGTGGTTTTTTTGTATTAAAACTACATCTCCAATGCGTCGAGATGACTGCTTGGCTCTCCATTTTGAGCGTTGCTGTAGCTCGCTGATGTTCTCGCGTTGCCAACGAGACCAGAAATGCTGCCGCATTTTCTCCAGTCTTTCGTAGCGACGCAAAGAGTTCTGATTGAAGTCCTCAAGCGCAGGGGATGGCAGTGCAGTCAGAGGTCAGTCGATCAGAAAGTGACATGGAGATAAAGAAAGGAAGTTCTGAGGAGACGAAGAATATAGAAGAGAAGATAACGGACTTAGTAGTCGGCTTTTCAATAGCCAACCACTAAGTCCATTATTTCATTCATTTCATTCCATTATTGATTCACTTGCACTGTGTTGTTTTGTTGAATTAAGTTGGTTTTATGTAAATCAGTAGAGGACTTAAGTAGTTACAAAGACGCTTTGATTTAAATTTACTGAGCTTAATTCCTTTTTATTTGTCTCTTTTATTTAGTATTCGGATATCACAACCAGGACTAAGATGCTAAGATATGAAGCATAACAAAAAAAGTTATTACAGTACAGAAATCATTCATCATTATAGCCCTTCACAATGATTTCTTATATTTACGCGAACACTACACATTGAAATAATACTAGTTTTTACGGAATTTATCGCGTATATTTAACTTTTTAAATACCCGACGTTTCGAACGCTTTACAGCACTCATGGTCACGGGCGGGACTGAGATGTTCAACGTCCATATGTCATAGTTAACCACGGTTACCATAGATTAAAATTTAACTTTTGTTCCGATCTATGCAGTATGAACTTGCTATCTTGAAGTCTTGCAGTTGTATGCTTGGGTTGGGATTTAATTTTATTTATTATAGGATCCCAAGCAGATGGTAGCACCCAGCCATCTTCTCTATTGAAATTAGTATGTTTTTTGATTTCAATAGCCTCGCGAATCATCCTTGGAAGGAATCGGTGTTCTTTAGCGAGGATTTGCGGTCTATCAAATCTGATGTAGTGACGGGGGCGATCCTGTATGTGTTCACAGACTGCAGACTTCCCGGAGAAACGTCGGGTATTTAAAAAAGTTAAATATACGCGATAAATTCCGTAAAAACTAGTATTATTTCAAGCCCTTCACAAGTCCACTGCTGAACATAGGCAGGGAATGCTACAAAGCACGGTCCTGAGCCACCTGCATCCATTGACTTCTTTCAACACTACGGATGTATAACATAATTAAATACTGGGTGGTTGGATTCCTTTTGTGCCCAGGAGTCCGTCCAGGTACCATCCAGATACCAGTCCCTTATCTATTTCTTTCGCGAAATAGCGGAGCTTGCACTGCTGCGTTCCGCTCTGAAGAGAATAGAAGGCCGGTATAATTACAGGCATTCTACCTTAGTTCTCAGAGGTGACTACGCATATAAACCCTTCCTTCTTTAAATTTGGCTCCAGATGTTCAAGAATTGTAGTAATCGCTTACCACCAAGCGGGATGTGGGTCCGTTAGTCATTTCAAATTTAAAAAAGGAATTCTACATTTTGTATTAGCCTGGAAAACTCCCTTACTGAACATTGGTTTCTTTTCATGTACATATTTGAATTAAGTGAAAAATAAATTATTTAATAATTTATTACCGTCTTATCCTTTTTGTCAATGCAAATGCAGTGGAGGCGAAAGTCTAGTGGGTAGTGAAGGGCCACAAATTAGTGTTGTTTAACATTATTGTTAATAGCATTTAAGGCTCATTAGAACGAATCCCATACAAAAAAGACTATCAACCTATGTTCCTGGTTGGTCCAATACCATTTATGTATGTCAAACGTCTCCTACTACAATCTGCCGTATAACGTATAGCAAGAGTAGAGAACAGGAGACCCTTTAATATTATAATATTTTTTAGTCAACTTTAAGTGGTAAAAATGGGCTTTAACTCTACGATACACTATATCTTAGCACGGTTTTCTGAATGTGAAATTATTTTATTCTATTTATTTATTTGAAGACGGCTTTTACTTATTGTTAAATGTTTATTTTTTTCTTTTAAACTTTCTTTTCAACTTTTATTCTTTATTGTTTATGTTGTTTTCATGTTTTGAACGAGTGATGAATAAAATTTTGTGGCGTGTCTGTTTCATCATTGTCCTCTTTTTAAGTTTACTGCTGAACACTATCTTGATACACCTCGTTCGCTTTATTACGTTACAGTTACGGCCTATATAAAACCTTAGTACAGCTGAATATAGGCCTCCTCCACGCATGGCCGGCGCGGCGAGTTGGTAAACGCAGCTTTTTATTTTTTAGATATTGTTATAAAGATGCTGCTACCCAGCTCCTGGTTTATTTGCCTCTGTCGCCTCTTACGACAGCCACGGGACGATATGAGGCAGGTTCATACTCCGCCACTGCACGGCGACTTCACTTTATTAATTTATATATTTACGCATGTATGTCGGTTAAGGGTTATCAGAAATTGGCCCATTTTCAATATATGGCCAGCAAAAAAATCGTGCATATTATTAGAGTTTCTAAAAGGAACATTGTTCACGAGAATCAGATTTGATTTTAATTCCGCAAGAATATTTTATAAAGTATCAGCACAGATCCCGGAGTGAATAAAATTATTATTATTCTGCAAAGAATGTGCAACCATACTACAAAATTTTTACTATATTATGTTGGATATATATACAGCGGCAGCAGACAGTATCATTACAAAACTTTTATTACTTCTTGACACTTAAGAGACATAAATAACATACGAAAGATATCATATTTCATTCTTATAAGGGTTTACAATGTGGGTGAAAAACGAACACATGGTCTACCCGATAGTAAATGAATTCTGTGACCCATCGCCATCTAAATCTATCTCATACATTTTTTCTGGATAAGAATCTTAGTCCTAAGCTGCATTTTGATTCTTAATCGGGGAAGGATCGATAAGATGAGATGAAAAATGAATTGACAAGATGTCTATAGGCCATAGCGTTCACTTACCATCAGGTGGAACGTGTGCTCGTTTGTCACCCGTATTCTATTTATAAAATAATCCTAAATAATAGGCAAGCAAATAAAAATGTCATATTTTATTGTTTTGGTATACACCTGCAAGTATAGGCACAAAATTAAATGTAGCGTAATTACTGACTATCTTTCATATCTTATCTTACACATTTACTCATTTTTGGGGCAGAGCACCAATAACACTAAATCATGTCCCTCGCGGTCGCCCACTTATAGTGAGTCGAAATAGCGAGCTTATTTTAAGTGTTATTCGTAACATATTATTTCAGGCTGTAATGTTGGAAGGTGTCTATGAGAAGAAGACGTGACGCTTCTTCTATGTCTTTAATTTGATTATTTACTTTATTCTAAACTTAAGACATATATACACACTTATAAATAGTTAGGGGGCTACACCTCTCTCAGACAATAAAAAAGAATGTAATATATTTGTTTCATTTTTCATTTATAAATATAAAACTTAAGCCTATTAAGAATATAAATTACAATGGTACCATCTATCGAAATAGTTATATTCTATGGGTAGGTCAAGTGTTCGGTACGAAGCGTTTTATTCATTAAATGACTATTTTTTTATATAACTGGTATAACAAACGAACATTTCACCTGGTGGTAAATGGCTTATGCAGGCCATAGACACTTGCAGCTATCTGGAAACAAATCAAGCTTGTCCAAAATGTGTGAATAATACCTTGTCTAAAATGTGTGAACGATACCTTGTCTAAAATGTGTGAATGATACCTAAGTAACGCGGTAGTAAATTTTCTTATTATTTACTTGGTTATATATGAATATGGTGAAGTAAAAATTATAGAAACAGTCTACTTCTACTGGGAACCATTTTTTTAATTTATAAGAGAAAAAGAGCCCGAATTAGCATTCACCTGCATGATAGGTGAACACTATTGAACATTTCTTTATTTTGATATTTTGTTTTCTCTCTTTAGTTTGGTATTTACGTAAAGTAACCAATGATTATTATAAAATATTTGTTAAAATGCTTTACTCCTTGCTAACATATTTATCGAATCGTAACGAAGACTATATTATAATAGGAAGTTATTTTCGGATCGTAGTCCTCGCACGTGCAATTCCCTGACTGTCCAACTTGTCACTAGCACCTCCACTTACACTGTGGAGTTCAATATATTTCTACTGTATTTCAATTTTGTCCTCATTTTTTAATTTGTAATAATTAATAAGAAAAGTAATATTTTAATAAAAAAGAAGATTTACTTTTACTTTTTTTACTTTGATTAGCTTTAAAGCACTAAAAATAAACTGCAATAATATGAGAGAATAACTTGCTAACATTTTAGTTACAAGTAATAGGTTGAATTCCAGTAATGAGAAGGTCTTTGACTTTTGACTCAGCATTATGCTACGGATTTGTGAAAACTTTTAATAGGCTTACTTTATGACACATATACTGGTGGAGCCACGTGTTTAAGGCTGCCGAAAATCTAGTTCCCCGGTCAAACCTCAAACCTATTACGCGAGATATTAACTAAAGTGGACTGTATATGCGATTGCTTCTACGCTTACATAAGGCGACTACTATAGCATGCGGTACAATGCACTCGCTCTTCCCTAAACTAAACTATTACTTGTCGAATCGATGAAAGGAATCCGGCTTGACTAGGAAAAAAACACAAATTGGAGCGGGTTAAATTATTAGCAAGCAGGTATAATTAAGGAGTATTGACTCACCGGGGTTTCTTCTTCCTGTCGATCACTATAGCGGCGACTTCTGGAACACTCCGGAGAGAGGCGATGCGCGACGATATCTCACACGAGGTGAGGCGGGTTCCTGGAGCTCGACTGCTTCCAGGCCAAAGCGGTTTCCACTAGTGAGGTATTTCCAAACGAGCACGCGGGAAGAGGAGGTTGTAGTTCAACGACGACTGCGGCGGGAGAAGAGGCTCGCGCATCGGTCGCACGTGTCTTATATATCCTCGGCTCGGGTGATTACGCGATGTTCTAGAATCGTCTTCTTTCCCCTCCCACCCCACCACCCCGATGTGTCGATAGGAGGGTACGAATGATATTGTTTGGAAAGGAAATAATGATTCTACAAGTTCCTACCGTCAAAATAAAAAAACGCGAATGGTTTTCCGCGCAACCATCTCCCCCCGCCCTTGAAGGATTTCCTTCAAAAAAAATAACTAAACAACTAGAGCTAAGATCGACTAACAAATAACTAACTAACGCTAAGATTACCTAAATTAAACTACAATTTCAGTCGAGAAAGCTAATTTAAATTATGGAAGAGGCAAGGGGCACAAACGGATAACAGGACGTAGGTAAGACCCAACCGTGGTCTTAACGCGAGCTATCCTAATTACTCCGTCGGAACCGGGAAAGACCTCCTCGACGATTCCTAACGGCCAGTGGAGAGGCGGCGTATTCTCCTTAGTGAGCACAACTACGGTTCCTACAGCTAAAGGCTCTGTCGCTGTGTTCCATTTTTGCCGAGACTGCAAAGTATGCAAGTATTCCATCCTCCATCGTTTCCAAAACGATTGCACTAACCGATCTAATAATTTGTGGCGTGTGGAAATGCTAAGTCTGTTCTCATCCATATCCGCGGCGGGCAGATACCTTAGAGGCGTTAAAGTCAAAAAATGTGCTGGAGTTAGAGCCAGCGGTTCCGAGGGGTCACTAGATAACGTCCGACAAAGTGGGCGGCTATTCATTACGCATTCAATTTGAGCGAGCACCGTACTTAGCTCTTCGAAGGACAAAATTTGATCTCCTATTACTCGGTATAAGTGGCTCTTTAGACTTTTAATATTAGTCTCCCAATTGCCCCCAAAATGACTCGCGGCTGGGACGTTCAGAGACCACTCAATGCGGTTTTCGGCTAGAATGTGAGCGAACTCCGAATTATAATACTTGCTAGCTAAGAGCTCGTGTAGTTCCGATAGAATACGTTTTGCACCGACGTAGTTCGTACCGTTATCCGAATATAATTTACTTACAGGGCCTCTGCGCGATAGAAATCTTTTAAATGCACCCATAAAGCCTGCTGTGCTTAGATCACCAACGAGTTCTATATGCACTGCTCGAGTAGTTAGACATACGAAAATGCAGACGTAAGCCTTTGTGGATCTTATACCACGCCCGCGAGTGAGCGTGACCTTAAACGGACCAGCAAAATCAGACCCGGTGTGCGTGAAGGGCTTTACCGATTGTATCACTCTACAAGATCTAAGTTCCGCCATTTCCGGAAATGACGGCTTGGGGCGTGCCCGAAAGCAAGCTATACATCTGTGCACCCGATTGCGTATTAAACTACGTGCAGAAAGAATCCAATAATTCTGACGCAAGATCGACATCAATAAATCGGGGCCAGCGTGCGAGTTCAATTTATGATGATAATCGACTAATAAGTTCATGATATGGTCTTTACGCGGTAAAACTATAGGGTGCCGTTGGTCGAAACTCAATCGCGAGTTGGACAAGCGTCCACCTACCCTTACAATCCCATCCTGTAAAAATGGCTTAAGGCGTTGAAAGGCGCGACTACAAGCTCTATTCGATTGTAATCTTGTAATTTCTTCAGAGAAGTGCGCACGTTGAAGTTCACGTAATACTAGCGACTCGGCATAGTTGTAATCGGATGCTAAGACATACGGACGTCGCGGTAAAAGCTTCGCGAATCGACAAACGTAAATTACGCTACGCAATAATTTCGACCAAGAGGACAAGCGGTTCGCCAGAGCAATGATTGGAGAAACCTCGCTCGAAACGTTCGCCACTAGAGCGTGTCTCTTCTCTTCCGGCGGTTGTGACACTGACGAAGGTTCGAAATCGGTTATTGGCCATTGTGAGGGATCCAAGTAAACCCAAGAAGGTCCATGGAACCAAAGCGGGTGGTCCATTATTTGCATCGGGGTGAGTCCCCGGGATAGACAATCGGCAGGGTTTTCCTTACCGGACACGTGATAAAAGTTCCGCGTTTCTAACTCGTCTTGGATCTTGGCCACTCGGTTCGCGACAAACGTATCCCAACGGTGGGGTGAAGAATGAACCCAACATAAGGCGACGGTGGAGTCGGAAAAGGCAAATGTTCTTTCTATGTGAACTCTATCCCTACATGCGCCGATAACTGTGGTAATAAGCTTGGTGAGTACTAATATTGCGCAAAGCTCTAAGCGCGCCAGAGAGACAACCTTACGGGGGGAGACTCTCGACTTAGAACTAATGAGGCTAATCGAATTTCTACCATTATTCTGGACATGGAAATATACAACGCCCCCGTAAGCCTTCTCGCTGGCGTCTGCAAATTCAACAACCGTTATGCTGCTATTTCTATCGACATTTATATGACGCGGTATTTTAATTTCTCTTAGTAAAGGAAGTTCCTCTCTAAAGCGCTGCCACAATCGAACAATGCTGTCAGGCGGCGAGTCATCCCAATCGCATTCAAATAACCAAAGTTGTTTAATCAAAAGCTTAGCGTATAATACCACCGGAGCTACGAAACCCATGACGTCCCATAATCTAGCAACGCATGACAGTATTGTGCGCTTTGTGCATTGCTCTACGGGCGGATTTACCTTAAGGCTAAACACGTCGGACTCTGGTGACCAACACAGACCGAGCACCTTGTGTGTATCGGAATCGTCGAATTCCTTTATCGCCGAAAGACGGTGTGATAGTGGGATTGTATCTAAAACCGGACGCGAATTACTAGTCCACTTCACAAGATCGAATTGACCCGATTTCATGAGCCTTATAACCTCGGCGGTGGTTAGGGTGGCCTCCTCCACGCTATCGACCGAATACACAAAATCATCCATATATAATCCGCTCTCAATTGCCCTCTTAGCTTTAGGATAAGAGGGACCTTCATCGTGAGCGAGCTGTCTCACCGTGCGTAACGCATGAAATGGGCTCGACTTTAAACCAAAACAAACGCGGTTAAATTCTAACACCATTAGAGGTTCCTTTGGGTGGAAACGATATAAAATGCGCTGGAATCTACGGTCGCATTCACGGACCCCTATGCAAAGAAACATTTGGCGAATATCGGCGGATAGTGCTATACTAAACAAACGAAAATTGACTATTATATCAAATAAACTGCCCTGTAAATTTTGCCCACTATAGAGGATATCGTTAAGCGACAGGTGAGTGCTAGTTTTAGCACTAGCGTCGAGCACTACACGTAATTTAGATGTAAGTTTGTCCTCTCTAATGACTCCGTGGTGTGGTATAAAATACGACGGTGTGTCTTCGTAGTTATCTAATTTCGAAGCCACAAGTGATATGTAACCTTCTCTTATATATTCGTTAATGACGCCGTCGTAAGCTTCCTTTAACTGGGGCGAAGCGAGCATCCTACGCTCCAAGCTGTAGAAACGTTTTTCCGCCATTTGACGCGAATCGCCGAGAGATAAAACATCTCCCTTAAAGGGTAGCGCTACACTATATCTACCGTCGCGATCACGAACGGTCGTGCGGACGTAAATTTCCTCGCATATCCTGTCATCTGAACTAGCTATGGGTGGGACGTTCACCTCCTCCATCTCCCAAAATTTGCGGACTAACGACTCGAGCGGTTCGACAGCCATACCACAATAAGAGGCTGCCGAAATACTATCTAGGATGGGGGCGGAGCCAAGGATCACATAGCCCAATACGGTTTCCAGTGCGTAAGGCGCGGTATGCGAGGAGTTGCCCCTGACCTTATTGTTTAACAAAAGATGAGGGAAAAGCGATGCCCCAATGAGCATGTCTATGTTTCCTGGAACGGCGTAAGTGTCGTCTGCTAGAGTCAAATTTTTAAATTCAATCATTGCCGAGGTGTCAACCGAAACGGTTGGCAACCGTTCAGTGACCCTATCTACTACTAGTGCATTTATATCAAAGTTAACGTTACGATCTATCCGAGAATAAAATTTTAAATTTATATATCCCTGTGTCGCTTTACTAGTACCTCCGATGCCTTTAACTACAGGACATGAAAGTGACCTATTTATAATAATAATAATAATAATAATAATACTTTATTTTCAGACTTTGTCCATAAAGATGTTAGTAGAACAATAAGTACTTAAAAACTAATGTTAGTATTTAACTTTTTTTTTTTTTTTTTTTTTTTTTACACTTAACAAATTAAATATCCTTCTACGTTACAAATATCTTATTTATTCAATTTTATATGTAGGCTCAACCAGTGTTTCATAATGGCAGAATCCCACCTATCAGCAAGTGTATTCAGGATGCTGTTGGTAGAGGTACGTAGTCGATTCATTAATGAAGCGGACCTTTTTACGTATTATGGCATGAAAGCCATCCGTGTGTGCCTCGACGAACATGGCAGAGGCACTACAATAACGCGGCAATCCTAACAGCACCCTGAACGCATTATTGTATTGTACACGCAGGACATTGTATGTCCGCTGCTTGTATCTGACCCACAAGTTGCCTGTGTAAAAGCACTGACAATAAGCTTTAAAAAAGCGTAACTTTAACTTCTTTAGTACATCGTGCAAACCTGCGGGCCAGCATATTACAGCGAACAGCCAACGCCCTGCGTTCCCTTTCTATATCCAAGTCATCCTCTAAGTCCTCTGTTACCCAGTGGCCTAAGTACTTAAATTTGACGACTCTGTTCAAAGGACTATCACAGAGTTTAACAGTAGGCATGGTGAGCTGCCTTTTAGTGCCTGAATTAAAAACCATGAGCTCGCTCTTCGTTACATTATACTTGAGCCCATGGGTCTTTGCGTAGGATTCACAGATCCCTAGCAGCCTTCTGAGTGCACCTATCGTGGGGCTCAGCAGTACCATGTCATCTGCATAGCTTATGTTATTTATGCAAACTCCGTCTATAGAACAACCGACCTTAGTGCTGCTGAGCTCCACAATCAACTGGTTTATGTATAAGCTGAAAAGCGTAGGCGAACTCAACCCTCCTTGTCTCACCCCGCATTCCAGCCCATACCCCTCAGAAAAGCTGCTACCCCATCGCACATAGTTTATTTGGTTACTATACCAATATTTAAATACGGAGACAATTTCCTGGGGCAAGTCAGTCTCCTCCTGTAACTTTCGCCATAAAATGTCATAAGAGACTAGATCAAAAGCTTTTGATAGATCCAAAAAACAGGCATACACCGGCGTTTTCCTATCTGTGTAGTACCGAACAGTCTGCTTAAGACATAAAATTGCACTCTCTGTGGATAGTCCAGGTCTGAACCCAAATTGAGCATCATGCAGATGAATGTGTTTTCTCAATTTCCTGTCAAGCAGACCGTCCAGCACCTTAGCCACTATGGTGGCTAGTGAGATTGGCCTGTAATTATTTAAATCTGATATATCTCCTGTTCTGTTCTTAATGATAGGCACCACAATTGTCTTCATGAGATCAGTCGGAAGATATTGATGAGCTATACATAAACTTAGAAACATAGCCAACACTCTTGGCAGATGGGCACCAGCATGTACCAGATGTTCAATGCTAAGCCCATCATGCCCTGGTGACTTACCTCTAGTCATAGAATTAATTACTTCAAAAACTTCTTTGGCAGAGATCCTTACACACGATCTACCTGCAAAACGTCCACCATCGATTAAACTCGATGACGGACCCCGCGGTGACTCTACTTTAAAATGCTCTTTAAATAGATTGGCTATGTCTCCAGGCTGGTTGTGACCCTGAATATTAGCGGGAAGGCTCGACTTGGGATTCAGTTTATTCGTAAGATTCCAGAATTCTTTAAATTTCTTTTGCGAATGACTTGATGCGATCTTATCCATTCTTAATTGCTCTGCGTGATTTTGACACCATTTTAACTTTGACTTGAAATTCCGTCTTGTTTCACACATTTTATTATAATAATAACCCGAAGATGGCTTACCGTATAAGACCCACGTTTGAAAGGCAAGTCGAGCCTCCCCGTGGGCGTCTCTAACGTATTTATTCCACCCCACAACATATTTCCTATTCCTTTTGTTATTACAACTTGCCTGAGCTGATTCTCTAAGAATAGTAACAATATTACCGTACATGTTATCTAAAATTAATTTGTGATTATCATTAATACATATATTATTACAACAATTCATAAACTCCTGTGGAAAATTTACGTCTTTTAATTTAGAGTGACACAATTTTTTATAAGTTTCTATTTGATTATTATTTCTGACACCCCAAATTATTTTATTATTACAGAAATAGCTTACCATATTTTTTGATCTCAATAAGTTAATATTGCACTCGATCAGCAATGGAACATGATCCGACCAGTAGGTATCATACAGCACAGTGACATCTATGACTGAGCGCCTTGCGGCCTCAGTTACAACGCAATGATCCAACCAGCGCCGACAACCGTGCGCATCACTAGTGTAAGTATAGCTGCCCGCTGGGAGGACCTCCAAATCAACACAAATCAACTGCTGATCCGTGCAAAAATTTATCATTTCGTTACAAAATAATGTACCGGGATGAGAATTAAAGTCACCTAACGCAAATACAGAGTCAACATTTTCATTTTCAATAATAGCACTTATCTCGCTCATGCACGATGTAAATTCTATTAAATTGTCTACTGAATCCGTTGGCATATAAACCGAGAATATTATGTAAGTTCGTTCACTATGGAACACTTTAATTGCTGTGAGACGCACATTTATTACTAAGCCTAAGCGCTGACAACATTGTCGTGTTATAAAGCTATTTTGGGCTCCGCTGTCCAGCAGTGCACGGACGCTTTGTTTGTTTCCACGCGAATCCCTAACCAAAATACGCGCCGTACCCAGTAACACGGTTGAAGGAGGTTGTGCTCCCATATTTGCCAATGAGCACAGAGCGACATCATCAGGTCGACCGCTAGAATCGTTGACCTTAGTAGGGGTGAATTCCTTATTCGCCTTACTTGACGCCGCTATGTTGCTATTTTCAAAATGTAATAGCGTGTGATGTTTCCTGGCGCACTTGCTACATACGGAACTCGAATTGCATTTTGCAACTAAATGCTTATCGCTTAAGCAGTTCAAACATAGGTTGTTTGTTTTTACTAACTTATAACGTTCGCTTGGTGAATATTTACGAAAAGTCGCACAGTTATATAAATTACCGTGTTTATCTTTACATACTATACAAGTATGCTGGAGCGATGTCGGCGTAGCGGTTACGTAAGTTAACGACCCTGCTATTTTAGATGGTTGAGTCTGTCTACGGTCGACGCACCTTTTAATCTCCTGTTTAACGTTCGGTGAGCGCTGCATCACCTTTATTTGATCTCGCACGAACGATGCTAATGAATGAAAGGAAGGCATCTCCGAGCTACGATGCTCCATTTCAAACGCACGCACGGTGTCGGAGTCTAATTTCTTTAATGCTATATGGAGAAACACCACGTCCATGAGGTCATTAAACTTCAAATTCTTAAGTGCAGCCACCGATGCCACAAATTTATCGAGAAACTGCTCTAAGCCGTTGATGTTCGCGGATGATATAGGTTTAAGATCGAATATCTGGTTCAAATATTCGGAAGCTAACATTCTCCTATCTTCATATTTAGTTTTAAGCGTTTCAAATATTAATACGTAATTGTTTGCTGTAGGTGTAAAACCCGAGCAGATCGACTGTGCTCTGCCACTAAGTTTGCTAATTAAGTAATATAATTTTTCAGCGTCCGATAACGATGGGTTGTTGTGTATATTGTTTTGAAAACTACTGAAGAAGAAGGGCCACGTCTTAATATCACCATTGAATACCGGAATATCTATTGGCGGTAACCTAATTGAGTCACGAGGGCGTACCTGCATTTCAGGCTTCGCTTCACCTTGAGATTGTAGCAATTTTGCGGTTCTCTTCACGCGACACAACATATCTTCGAATGCCAGCAGCGGTTGGTAGTTCACTATGTATTTCGGGTCGGTTTGTAGTTCCGAATGATTAATTTGATCTAATATTCTTTCGTAATCTGTCCGCAAATTATCTATCGTTTCGATTTCATTTAAAAAGGCCTCCCGTACTGCCTCTATATGAATGTTCTTTATATAATCACTTATATTCTGCATACGCGAAAAGAGTATGTCCCTCTTGGCATAAAGCGTTTTAATTTTGATTTCACTTCCACTAACTGCCATTTTAAATTATTATAATAAAGTTATATTAATCACAATTAATCTCACACGCATAAACGACGTAGGATGAATACTCGGCGTGCCGTATTACGTAATCAGATCGAGCGCCCGATGCAGTCAAGGCTACGCGTCGTTTGCTAAACCTAATAATTTTATAAAATTGTGGGGTAAGCGTATCAAACGGTTGCTATCACGCCGTTTCAATTATTTAATAAGCTTTAAATTTAACCAAATACGAGCGCTATTAAATGAATAATTCTGTTTGCGAGTAACAAATCAAAATTTTAATTTAAACGAACACTATTTAAGTCTATTCTATAAATTAGAGTGCGTTATCTAAACAATTAATTTAATAATTCGACCAGAAAATGGTTGGATAACCACTAAACACCAATCCAGATCCTGCCGAAGTGACCATAAAATGGTGGAGCCACGTGTTTAAGGCTGCCGAAAATCTAGTTCCCCGGTCAAACCTCAAACCTATTACGCGAGATATTAACTAAAGTGGACTGTATATGCGATTGCTTCTACGCTTACATAAGGCGACTACTATAGCATGCGGTACAATGCACTCGCTCTTCCCTAAACTAAACTATTACTTGTCGAATCGATGAAAGGAATCCTGCTTGACTAGGAAAAAAACACAGATTGGAGCGGGTTAAATTATTAGCAAGCAGGTATAATTAAGGAGTATTGACTCACCGGGGTTTCTTCTTCCTGTCGATCACTATAGCGGCGACTTCTGGAACACTCCGGAGAGAGGCGATGCGCGACGATATCTCACACGAGGTGAGGCGGGTTCCTGGAGCTCGACTGCTTCCAGGCCAAAGCGGTTTCCACTAGTGAGGTATTTCCAAACGAGCGCGCGGGAAGAGGAGGTTGTAGTTCAACGACGACTGCGGCGGGAGAAGAGGCTCGCGCATCGGTCGCGCGTGTCTTATATATCCTCGGCTCGGGTGATTACGCGATGTTCTAGAATCGTCTTCTTTCCCCTCCCACCCCACCACCCCGATGTGTCGATAGGAGGGTACGAATGATATTGTTTGGAAAGGAAATAATGATTCTACAAGTTCCTACCGTCAAAATAAAAAAACGCGAATGGTTTTCCGCGCAACCATATACCATATGGTATAAATCATTAGTTATTAGTTTTCGTGCTATAAAGTAATTGATTATTTTTAAAACTACTAGTAAATTCATTAATTAAACAAGTCTATAGTGTATGTAGTGTTGTCCACGTTACGAGTAGCCTATTTGCGCTGCGCGAGGTGACCTGCAATCTTAAGCAGGCTCTTTGTTCCGACTTAGTCCAGATGGTAACAGGTTCTGGCTCACTTGGTGACAAATCTCAAATTGTCGCAATTTGATTTGAGAAGTAACGTGCAGGTGCACGAAAAGGCGAATTTAAAAGAATTGCTACTCTTTAGTAGGATGTTTTAAAAGTTTTTATCCTTTCAAAATAACCGTTTAACTTAGTGAAGACTCACATCATATGTCATGTGATGGCGACGAATTGAATAGAGTAGAATATTTTTTTATTCATTTATGCTTCTACCACTGATTTAGAAAAAAATATATAAAATCTTATGTAAATATGAAATAATTTAAAAACAGCGTGGTTTTGATAACATCATACCCAGATGGCATCAGTTATGTAGGTTTGGTAGTATAATTAACATTATTAATGTGTTTTTGGTTAAATATATTTTTTTTTTTGATAGAGTAGTCCCGTGTATTTTCTCAAAAGAGAATCTATTATATTTTTGTCCCGTGGTTGTTGTTAGCAAAAATATTAAAAAAAGAGACATGGTTTCCGATACATGACTGAACTTTTTTTAAGAGAATAGGAGAAAATCAATGTGGCTCACCTGAAGGTAAGTGGTGTACCCTATCCTATAAAAAAAGAATATGCGGCAAAAATATCAATACTTATGTGTCGCAGCCTTCAGTGTCCCGCTGTGTTCATGAGAAGCCTTTAACCGTCCGAGTGTTGTCGTAAAATATATTCGAGGGTGACAAACACGCTATAAAAATATCCTGTGAAAATTTTTACACGATTTGCAAAAGTACAAAAATTTTGAACATGAAACATAGATAACCTACTAGCCCTAGACATATTTGTTACGGTTAAGTTTAACGCGGTCCGTTTACCACAGCAAATTGTTACTAGCCTGCATAATGCGCCTGTGCTGTGTTGTATTTCTGATAAAAATATAATCCTTTTTTTAACCCAATGCGTTTTGTCACAAAGTTGCAATTAATTTTAATCACAAACTGGGTTTTCGAATAGATTTGTCACAACGACATTTACTGCAATCTATGCGCTCTACCTATATTAACCGGATTCTAAGCGGCTTAAAATTAGTGATGCTTTCTACTCTGTGAATATGACACTATAAAATTATAAGGCTCGTGAGTTGATATTTAGCTATACCAAAATATTATACACTGTATAACAGAACCAGTAGGTACACAAAATGTTGCGTTCCGTCTAGCAATCTAATATCACGAGCCCGTCCTATTGCTCGGATCCATGATACCTACTCCACTGCAATTAACTTGTCTTCCGTTGCCCGAGGCTACCGACAAATCGCTTTTTACTCGACCTAGTGGATACGATTTACCGGTCACAGAGGAAAACCTTCTTCTGGAAAGACATTAAGAAAGACACATCAGAGAAAAACCATAACTAATAATTATTTTTACTAGTCAGTCAGGGTAGGGTGGCTTAGTTTTGAACATCAAACCCTATATAGAGTAATAGCCATAAAATTACGTATAAGGGGCTTCGCCCGGACAGTTATTGAATAACTCCGGAATGCATAGGATATTTTACGCTTCTACGAAAATCGCTTGGCTGAATCAATTTGCTGAGGGCTGAGGGTTGACCGCTACGGTCTTTTCTTTGCAGTTTATTGTTGATACTTTAATTTAATTTTATGAAAAATTATTTTTATTGCAATTTGACAATATAATTTAAAATAATACAAAAAATAAGAATAAGAACAACCTTTTACTAACATAATCGCTTACAAACTGTTTTGATTTATTTTGTGTAAGCAGCTATGCAGGTATAAAAAAACCAGTATCACTGCGACTTCTAAGATCTATTGTGTATCCGTGCCACTGCTCAGCTCCATGTCTTCAATTAATAGAAGGAGTTGCCTAGCTGTGAACAATTTCACTTTATCTGGGCTAAGTACATAGTTTCCCAGATGACTTTTGCGCATTAAGGGTCCACAATCAGTTAGATGATGACCAAATGTGCAGAGGTGTTTCGTCCTTTACGGAACAGAATTTACACATCCTTGAGTTGTTTAGTCCCAGGACGGACATGTGCTTTTTTAGACAACAGTGTTCAGTCAAGACTCTTGCCAGAATACACAGTTTATTCTTACTCACTCCCAGGGCTTCTGAAGCGAATTTACGACCATAAACCTACATTTAGGTTTTAGATTGATTTAAGCCTGATGTATCAAACGCGGTCTTAATTGAATTATTGTGATAAAGAGTTTCAAGGGTGTTTTGGGCCAAGCTTTTTGAGATTCCACGAAATGGCTCGGGTCCAAATTGTGTAGTCTTTGAGCCCATATTGCAATTTGACATTATAATGTAAAATAATAAAAAGCCTTCGAGAATTGGATAATCACTTACAAGTTGTTTCAGAAATAATAATTATATATAATTATAAACAATATTGTAAATATTTATAGGTACCTAAAGTACCCCAGGTTTTCTATTGGGATATTTTCAAGATGAATAAAGGTATTTTTAAGAATTATTGATAAACAAATAATGATTTTCAATAAGTAAAATATAATGTTAAACTACACGAGCAGCCTAAATTTAATCCCCATCGGCACCTATGAAATTGCTAATTGCGTTATATATTTAATATTATAAATTTAGCCTGATTTTTTAACTAATTGCAACGTAGTGGAATATTAAATATATTCTAATTTTCTTTATCAAACCTTATAGAAATATCGATGCAATTTATAGCCTTATTACAAACCCTCGAACCCTTGTGGTTTCTAGATGCTTTTTTACTTACGCCTTTGTATTCAACTGCTAAATGATAAATAAATAAAAAATTGAAAGAGCTGATTTACGCTACGCCATTCAGTGAAGGAAGACATTGTTAGGAAACCTGCATATTTGGGGAATAAAATAATGTGAAGTCCGCATAAACACAATTAACTAATTGTTCTACAATCACTTCAGAAATGAGAGTACGCCCAGTTGTGAGACGTATTATTAGTATCTTAGTTTAATTTTTTTATACCCAGTCTTTCAAATCAAGTTATTACATTTGGTTCAACATTTACTCAGAAGAATTAAAGGATTATATAAAAATTTATTTGATTTTAGAATTATAGATTAAAATTTCATGAAAATGGCAATGCAAAAATTTCGTAGAATATATTTGATTCAACAGATTATTAATTTTACTTTGAAATAAAATGTGTATTCTTTATTGAATTAAATAGTTTAGGCTTTCCTTTGTATGTTGATCTAACACGTACTAAAATAAAAATTCAACTTTTTTTTTATGAAGACGTATTATCTTTAGTTTTTCTTCGTCTTCAATGCCTCGAAAAAATTAGTGATGGGTATGGCATCACCATAAAATACCATCTAAAGTGACGAGATGCTTTGAGAGACCTTAGTAAAAATATGTTGGTAGTTGAATAGGTTGAAATTCGACTAAAAAATAGATCATGCACTAAAGATATATAAAATGAACTGACAACTTGTGCTGAGCCAGGTGACTAACGGATGTACAGTCCAGCTGATGATAAGTGGATGCTGCAGTCCATAGACAACCAATTGCCTCATAGGGTAGGATGTTTTCTATAGTTGCCACGCTTGGTATTCCCAATATCGCCTACGACACCCACGGGATTATATGGGATAGTGGGTATTCTTGCACCGTCACTACACGGTTCCATAAGTTATTCGAACAGGAAACCGCCCCCCTCAGCATTGCATCCAAACGCTCAACCACTGTTCTACTGGCCATATGAGTTAATCAATTATTTAAATATAGGCTCTATCAATTTTAAATTTTGTTTCTTACCCACAAAGTCCAAAGAGAGATCAGGCGCAGAACAAACGGCTTTACACGCTTTGCGAGGAACAGGTTAGAAACACCGCCAACAGAAACAGAAACAGAAACTTTTTTATTCAATGTAGATTGTAACAAATACTTATTGAAAGTCACTTTTTTCATTTACCACTGGTTCGCAAAAAAAAAACCTCTGTCCTGGGAATAACCAGCGAGAAACCCAGCGGGACTATTTTTTTTTTCCAATAATAGCTTACAATCATGTTTACAATTAGCATCACAAGACAAATTAGAAATAGCTTGGTAGCGATTACCCTTCCCAGGTATTATTATGATCCATAAATTCCTTAATATTATAATAACCCTTTTTATACAAACTTAGTTTAATAAAATTTTTGAACTATATACGTATAGTACGTATATATCGCCCCAAAAATGAATTACTGACTCGGTGGAGTCGAGTAACTGGGACCACTAGCTTGTGTCTGTTCCTAGTATTTACAGAATGAATATCACTTATTTTCGCAAAACTGCTTTTATTTTTGTGTACGTAAATTACATTTTCATAAATGTATTGAGAGGCCAGAGTTAAAATATTAATTTCCTTAAATTTTTGTCTCAGTGACTCTTTTGGTTTTAAATTATATATTGCTCTAATGGCCCTCTTCTGTAAAATAAATATAATTTCAGTGTCAGTCGCGTGTCCCCATAGCAAAATACCATACGACATAATGCTATGGAAATAACTAAAGTAAACTATTCTAGCTGTTTCAACATTGGTAAGAGTTCTAATCTTTTTTACAGCATATGCTGCAGAACTAAGTCATTGAAGCTTTGCGTCCAGTGTGATTCCAATAAAAATGGTGGTATCAACAAGACTCAGTTCCTGGTGAGGAATGGTGATTTAAAATTACATTAGTATTGACATGTTTAACATTAGGAGTTACGAATTTCATCGCCTCGTTTCCAGTAAAAAGGGTCTCCGGTTCTCTACACTCACCATGCGAAACACAACAGCATTAAACTACTATTTTACGCTGGTATTCTGTGGGAGCGTGGTCCTTCCCCGGTCGAGCCGACCCATTCGTGCTTCAACTATACTGCTAATATAACTGCAGCATGGCTCTACCACGTATAAAAAATATAAAACGATAAATATATAAAACACAAAATTTTTGATTTTTTTAAACCAATAAACTCTTTGTGTGTATTATTTTAATGAGAAACATGTATGATTTACATGTTGCGATCTAATCCACCTCACAACTTTTTAAATCATATTATTGTATTTTGACCTATGAAGTATTTTCCCCGGTCAAAAGAGGAAATTAGATTTTTTGCCGAATAATGTAAGTAATTTAATTTTAAATATTTAGAGGTAAAACATTATAAATTACATCACCAACATCTTAATAAGAATTTTAAATACATACGAAGACCAGAAGTACGTCTCATAGTCCCTCCCACTGCCGGCTACACACTCGGCAAATTTATATCGCGTAAGGGCAATTACCAACGCTTCCCGTCGTTTGATATCTGAACGTTTTTAGGAAAAATTATTTCGTTGAGTGTTTCGCCTCTGGCTAAATAATAAAAACAATCAATACGTACGATGTGACTATTTTTTTTGCGAGTATTTTTGGTAGGGGGTAATAAAATACAGTACCTAGAGCCATTTTGATATTAAATGCTTGGTCACTGATTACGTCTTTTTTTTAAACATCTTAATATTATTTGTGATTCATATCACGTTCTTATGGACTCATTTTATTTTATTTGAATTATTCATTCTCTTATGTTTTTGAAATATTAAAGGATTGTAAGTGACAGTAGTTTAATACGTTAGTTAGACAGGAGTAGGACTATCAAACAAAATTTAACATTTTATTTATATATCAGCAAAATTCTTAACGCATACAAGCTCTTCTAGTTACGAAGATGCAAGATTTGTCTAAATGGTTGAACCCCTATGATGTTCTATCGTCTGAGTACTTTTTTTGCATGGATATAGAAGCACTAAAACCCTTCATATGCAATCCACCACTGCTGGCACCCTAATTAAAGGACGTCCAACCCGGTCTCCCTTCTATTAACACACATTTTTCTCCATGTAATTCAGTAAAATGATGGTACTTGATGACACATAAAGCTTCCTGTTAAAAGCAATACTCGTATATAATTAATTTAGAATTAGAAGTCAGCTTACACAAAAATAGTTATGTTAATAAATAATAAATTGAATTCAGTTTTTTCTCAGCCATGGTTTGGTCGCTCCTGTAAAATAGCATCATGATATAAGCAGGAGTGCTACCGAGCCTGGGCTGACGCATCAGCGTCCCGGGATGTAAACTCCAGCGCTCTAAAAAAGAAGTATAATTCCGCATCTAGGTCCTTCAAAAGAGTCATTGCCAAGGCAAAGTCAGAGCACATAGGCAGAATTGGCGAGAAACTACTTCGCCTTCCTTCTGGAACCCGTGCATTCTGGTCTCTCGCCAGGGCTGTCCAGGGGAATTTCTATTAGCCATCTCTTCTATCTCTGCACAGGGAGAAGGACTCACTGGCCCATACCGCAAATTAGAAAGCCGATCTTCTAGGCTCTTTCTTTGCGTCCAACTCCACTCTCGATGACGGGGGGAGTACGCCGCCGACCATTCCGTGGTTTGAGTGCTCCATGCCGGAAGTGCAGTTCACACAGCGTTCGGTTCGCAAAGTACTCCTCTCCCTGGACATCCACAAGTCGAGTGGGCCTGACGGAATCCCCTCAATTGTGCTGAGGATGTGCGCTCTAGAGTTGGCACCGATTTTAACGCGTCTTTTCCGGTACTCCTACTCCCTAGGCGTAGTCCCAAAATCATGGAAGACGGTTTTCGTCCACCCGATCCCTAAAAAAGGCGACCGTTTAGACCCGTCCAACTACCGGCCTATCGCCATCACCTCCTTGTTCTCCAAAACAATGGAGTCCATTGTAACCTGCCAGCTCATGAGGTACCTTGAGGATCACGGTTTTCGCCGTGGTCGGTCAGCTGGTTATCTTCTGGACTACCTTACTCACAGATGGGCGGAGGCAGTAGAGTCCAATGGGGAGGCATTAGTATGGACATTGCGAAGGCCTTCGATCGGGTTTGGCACATGGCGCTATTTTCGAAGCTCCCTTCCTATGGGCTTCCCGAGAAATTGTGCGTTTGGATCACCAGCTTTCTTGCAAATCGGAGCAGCAAGGTCGTTGTAGACAGTGCAAGCTCCGATTACAAGCCTAATAGGCTTGCTGCTTGATGCTGGTGTTCCACAAGGTTGCGTGCTATCGCCAACGCTGTTTCTTCTGCATATCAATGATATGTTGCAAACCCGTAACATTCATTGTTATGCAGACGACAGTACTGGTGATGCTCTTTACAATGGTCGAGCCAATATTTCTCGGGAAAACTTCTCCAAATGCCGGGACAAACTTGTATCTGAAGTCGAGTCTTTGCTGAACAGAGTCTCGGATTAGGGGCGATTAAAACTAGTCCAGTTTAACCCCCAGAAGACACAAGTTTGCGCGTTAACCGCTAAAAAGAACCTCTTTCTCGTATCTCCTCAGTTTCAAGGCAATCCTCTTGTTACCTCAGCCAGTAACGAAATCCTCGGCGTCGACATATCGAGTGACGTGCAGTTTCGTGATCACTTGGAAGAGAAGGCCAAATTGGCCTCTAAAAAGCTTGGCGTGCTCAGCAGAGCGGGACAGCATTTCATGCCGGCACACTGCCTGCAACTTTACAAGGCGCAGGTTCGGCCGCACATGGAATACTGTTCCCATCTCCAGTCTGGGGCTCCCCAGTGCCAGCTCCTTCCACTTGATCGCATCCAGCGCAGAGCGGCTCGAATCGTAGATGACCGAGTGCTTTCCGATCGGCTCGATTCACTGGCATTGCGAAGAGATGTTGCATCTCTTTCCATTTTCTTTCGCATATACCATGGAGAGTGCTCTGAGGAATTGTTCGGATTAATCCCAGCCGCCAAATTTTATGAACGCACCACGCGGCAAACGTCCCGATACCATCCACACCATCTGGATGCTTGGCGGTCCACCACAGTACGTTTCAAAAGGAGTTTTCTTCCGCGTACAACCTCTCTGTGGAATAGTTTACCACCGACGATTTTTCCGGACCGATACGACCTGGGGACCTTCAAGAAAAGAGCTTACTCCTTTCTAAAGGGCAGGCAACGCACCTGCAATTCCTCTGGTGTTGCGGTTGATCATGGGCTGCGGTAGTCACTTAAAATCGTATTAGCCGTATGTTCGTTTGTCTCCTCTTCTATAAAAAAAGGAGGTATAGATACTTATTAACCAGCAAATTCTAGATGGCAATATGTGTACACCACAAACGTGCTCCGACTAATTGATCAGTGAAATTGTAGCGTGAAAATGAGTACGTGATCTTATGGATAATTTTGTACAAGAATAAATGTATCGAGTGTTACCACTTTTCTACCACTTAATGCAATGGTACGTAAATTTTGTTATTCTTAAAAACAGTGGCTTAGCAATGCTTTCTGCTGCCTGGGGCCTCTAAACATAAATGCCGCCCCTACCCATTTTCGCAAGTATCTTAAAAATATGAATTCGGTAATATTCTTCTGTATTATATGTATGTTCTATGTATGTTATCTGAAAATGAATAATAACAATATTTTGTGGTTTTTTATTTTTATCAACTACAACTAAGGTTTGCATCGTTATTCATGGGGAGATATTTGCCATAGTTGCCACGCTTGGCGAGCGGGTTGGCAACCGCAGTTTTAAAAGGTTCTCGAGTGGCAGCCTCGTACCGATAGACGAAGTGTACGGCGATCCCCCACTAGATGGAGTGACGACCTGGTAAGACTTGCAGGAAGTCGATGGATGCAGGTGGCTCAGGACCGTGCTTTGTGGCATACCTTGCGGGAGGCCTATGTTCAGCAGTGGACTTGTAAAGGGCTGTAATGATGACGATGATGATGACAACTAAGGTAAGGTGATGGTAATATGACCTTATACCATCACGTACCTTAGTTGTACCTTAAACTTTTCTGCGCTATTAAACCAAATCTAGAAGTAGGACAGAGACAAACACACAAAACCGTATACCACAACTAATATGTTAAGAAAATAATATCAAACAAGCTTCAGCCATCATTACGAAAACTTCGAAAAATCAACTTAAAAATACTAACTACACTATAATACACAATACTAAAATCGAATAAAATATTTACTATAATGTCAACTGTCAAAATGACAGTTTACATTGTGATAAAGCGTCCTTTTGACCCTTTATTATTTGATTGACTGATAAAGCGCACACGCGCTGATCTTATCACAAAGCCATATGAGCAAACAAGACTGTAGTTTTTGCATTATACGAACAACGTGTAAACACCATCATCAACTAATTTGTTATATTGCTACTGCGAGCACGGAAATTTAAATTTTTAAGTTCATTGTATTACTTTCCTGTATATGTATAATCAAATGAAACAGTAAGAATATTTGAAGGTATATACTCAACGTTTGTTATATTTCATGGCGCTTGAGGTTGATTGGAAGGGGAATGACAAAAGCTAAAAGGTCTGAAGTCCACCCTTTTTAAGTCTTTTAAAGTAAATATAAATATTTCGTTATTATTATTATATAATAGGCTGCAGCCTATAAATATCTACATCATGATATGTCGTCACCCCTGAGGTTTACAATATTATGCATATAGTTATTAGTAAAACAAGATATTCGACTCACTTCATTGACTGTACCAAAAATAGTAGGGTTAATTTTCTGTGCGTCTCAGAGTATTTCTTCTCCGATCTGTACAACCCATTCAGGCTGTATCTCTAATATGCTTTTGCGTAGCTCTATCACGTATTATAAATGATTTTTCGGTTTATTTTATAGAATTATGGTGACAAACGAACTCACAGTCCTACCTAATGGTAAGTGGATGTTATGGCTCATATACCTACATCTATTTTCGATTAATATCGAAATCTGGATGCAGCCTTCTGCACTCACCACAAGCATCACAACAGCTGGTATTTTATGTTGGTGTCCTGTGAGAGCGTGGTCCTTCCTCGGTCGAGCCGATCCATTCATGTTGCATTTAGCTGCAACCTTGTAAACTAAAATACAAAGTATCAAATTCGGTGGCAAATATTAAGTATTGCGAAGTATGGCGCCGCTGCTAAGAGACTTTTTTGGTGACGAAGACTTCTTTATACGCGAGACTATCAATAAAAGACATTTTTTTATAATAACGTTAATGTATAAGTAATGTTCGATAGTATATATATATATATATATATATATATATATATATATATATATATATATATATATATATATATATCACCACCGTTCCTAATGAAGTCTAAAGTTCATAACACTTGTCACTGTTTACACACTCTACTCACGATTATGTGTAGTTCCCTGGTTTCGGCACCATATGTCGACTAACTCACTTCACTAAATTAAAAACTGCACTTTTACTTCACTTTTGACTCATTTATTCGAAACCATAGATTACTGTGTATATACTAGAGATAGATGTGCGACTCAAGTTTTATTTTCGTTATTGATACGTGCTTAGAATAACAGATGGCGCTAAATAAAAAGTGCTTTAACCTCGCCCTTTACTTGCACTTTACAATTTTTATTTTATATTTTGTATACAACCATCAATTACATTGCACAAGTGCTGCAATGTAATTAATAGTTGTTTATGTTTTTTTGTGCTAATTGTTAGTTTCTGCTAAAAAAATAAAAACCGGTTATTTTTAAAATGTTTATTGTTTAAAAATTCTTGGCTTAATTATTGATTAACATTATATGTGTTAAATTTACCAATATTTGCACAATATCAATTGATTTCTTTATACAATGTGCCTACTGGTTAGTTGATATATTACAGAGAATAGAATACATAGTATAATTTTTATTCAATATAGATTATTACATAAAACTTATTGAATGTCATGTTTTATTTACAACTGGTTCGACTCTTTTTAAAACATTGCAATGAGTTCAAGGGTCATAATACAAATGTCATTAGTAACTTTATAAGATTTAGAAACTGCTTGATATGGGTCGAAAAAAGCTGCCCCTTGCAACTTTAGCACTCTTTGATCCGTCTGTGTAGATTTTGTGCCAATCGTGATATTTATTTTCAAGTTCTTCAATAACATTTACTTTAACGGAATTTATTCCTACTATCGAATTGAAGAACTAAGCTTTCTGGAAGCCGCACACTCGAATTTTCTGCGCTTAGTCGGTTGGCGCGCGTATTTACTTGAATATTCTGGATGTTTTCGTGGAAGAGCCCTATATAAAGGCGCTGCAATACGCGATCGTGGAAGTGTTGATTTGGCGAAACAAGCGAAGCTTCGGAGCGGAATAAAGTGAATAAGTGTGTTTAATTATTAGTGTTTTTAAATTTAATTTGTGTAAAGTAAATTAAAGTGTTAATTTAGGTAATTTTATCGGCAATTTTTATTGTCACGAACCTCAAGCTCGTAACATTATTAAAAAATGTCTTTTATTGATAGTCTCGCGTATAAAGAAGTCTTCGTCACCAAAAAAGTCTCTTAGCAGCGGCGCCACACTTCGCAATACTTGATATTTGCCACCGAATTTGATACTTTGTATTTTAGTTTACAAGGTTGCAGCTAAATGCAACATGAACGGATCGGCTCGACCGAGGAAGGACCACGCTCTCACAGGACACCAACATAAAATACCAGCTGTTGTGATGCTTGTGGTGAGTGCAGAAAGCTGCATCCAGATTTCGATATTAATCGAAAATAGATGTAGGTCTATGAGCCATAACATCCACTTACCATTAGGTAGGACTGTGAGTTCGTTTGTCACCATAATTCTATAAAATAAACCGAAAAATCATTTATAATACGCGATAGAGCTACGTAAAAGCATATTAGAGATACAGCCTGAATGGGTTGTACAGATCGGAGAAGAAATACTCTGAGACGCACAGAAAATTAACCCTACTATTTTTGGTACAGTCAATGAAGTGAGTCGAATATCTTGTTTTACTAATAACTATATGCATAATATTGTAAACCTCAGGGGTGACGACATATCATGATGTAGATATTTATAGGCTGCAGCCTATTATATAATAATAATAACGAAATATTTATATTTACTTTAAAAGACTTAAAAAGGGTGGACTTCAGACCTTTTTAGCTTTTGTCATTCCCCTTCCAATCAACCTCAAGCGCCATGAAATATAACAAACGTTGAGTATATACCTTCAAATATTCTTACTGTTTCATTTGATTATACATATACAGAAAAGTAATACAATGAACTTAAAAATTTAAATTTCCGTGCTCGCAGCAGCAATATAACAAATTAGTTGATGATGGTGTTTAAACGTTGTTCGTATAATGCAAAAACTACAGTCTTGTTTGCTCATATGGCTTTGTGATAAGATCAGCGCGTGTGCGCTTTATCAGTCAATCAAATAATAAAGGGTCAAAAGGACGCTTTATCACAATGTAAACTGTCATTTTGACAGTTGACATTATAGTAAATATTTTATTCGATTTTAGTATTGTGTATTATAGTGTAGTTAGTATTTTTAAGTTGATTTTTCGAAGTTTTCGTAATGATGGCTGAAGCTTGTTTGATATTATTTTCTTAACATATTAGTTGTGGTATAAGATTTTGTGTGTTTGTCTCTATCCTACTTCTAGATTTGGTTTAATAGCGCAGAAAACTTTAAGGTACAACTAAGGTACGTGATGGTATAAGGTCATATTACCATCACCTTACCTTAGTTGTCATCATCATCATCATCATTACAGCCCTTTACAAGTCCACTGCTGAACATAGGCCTCCCCCAAGGTATGCCACAAAGCACAGTCCTGAGCCACCTGCATCCATCGACTTCCTGCAAGTCTTACCAGGTCGTCACTCCATCTAGTGGGGGGTCGCCGTACACTTCGTCTATCGGTACGAGGCTGCCACTCGAGAACCTTTTAAAACTGCGGTTGCCAACCCGCTCGACGAGCGTGGCAACTATGGCAAATATCTCCCCATGAGTAACGACGCAAACCTTAGTTGTAGTTGATAAAAATAAAAAACCACAAAATATTGTTATTATTCATTTTCAGATAACATACATAGAATATACATATAATACAGAAGAATATTACCGAATTCATATTTTTAAGATACTTGCGAAAATGGGTAGGGGCGGCATTTATGTTTAGAGGCCCCAGGCAGCAGCAAGCATTGCTAAGCCACTGTTTTTAAGAATAACAAAATTTACGTACCATTGCATTAAGTGGTAGAAAAGTGGTAGTACTCGATACATTTATTCTTGTACAAAATTATATATATATATATATATATATATATGATTGCCTTATTACAAAAATGGAATCGCTTATTTTAAGCCAGGAAGACAAATTGGATCATCTTCAAAGAGGTTTTACAAATTATAAAAAATCACCGAAAGAAAGAATAACACTGGATTATATTGAAGCAAGATTAGAAAATCTAGAGAGGTTAAATACTAACTTTTTACATACAGTTTGAGGAGATATAATATATAGAGTAAAAAACAAAACTTAAAGACAATTTACGAACAAAAGTTTCACAAGAAAAGAGCTTTATCACAGAAATAACTCAACAACCTTTGCCATGTGAAGTAAAATTACCTCAAATAAAATTACCTGTGTTTTCTGGTGGCTATGAAGAATGGCAAACATTTTATGATTTATTTCGTTCACTAATCCATAACAACGCCAACTTAACGCCCGTTCAAAAGCTCCATTACCTTAAAAGTAGCTTGTCTGGTGAACCAGAGAGTTTACTGAAGACTTTAGCTACGACTGATTCTAATTATGAAGAAGCCTGGTAACAATTAACACGCCGTTATCAAAATAAAAGATATATTTGCAATGAAATTATGAAGCGACTATTTTCACAAAGATCATTGACTCATGAATCAGCTAACGGTGTTAAGCTATTATTGGATACAACAAATTCTTGTTTGAAAGCCTTGAGCAATATTGAAGTTAAGGTGGCAGACTGGGACGTCATCATTAATCACTTGGTTTTAACAAAATTAGACCATGAATCGAGAAGACTGTGGGAGGTACAAGTTTGCCAACTAGAATCTGAAAAATTACCGTCCTGGAATTATTTAGCAAATTTTCTTGAATCCAGATTCCGAGCACTCGAAATGATTGATACAGGAAAAAGTGTCACAAAAATGTCTAATAATAGCAACCACAAACAAACTCATAAACAAAAATCGTTTCATGCAACTATATCAGAAGAAAAAAAAAGTATTGAATAATAATTGTACAATGTGTTCAGGAAAACATTTACTATATCAATGTAAGCAGTTTGGAAAGCAATCTCCGACCGAAAGAATAGAATTTATTCAAAACTTTGCTTCAATTGTTTATCACCTACTCACAATGTAAGACAGTGTCATCAAGCCACATGCTGTCAACTATGTGGCAGACGGCATCACACACTGCTCCATATTGACAGATTCAACGACTCCAATAACAACATGAACAAGAGCCCTGAAACGAGTCAAACACGGGAATCAAAAAATCAATCGGAAGTTGAGAAAAAGATGGTAGCTCATTTTGCAAAGCAAGAGGATGAAATTAATGTTTTACTGGCTACGGCGATTGCCAAAGTCAAATCAACAAATGGCTACTCTCAAATAATCAGATTACTGATTGATCAAGGCTCTGAAGCATCTTTTGTAACCGAAGCTTCCGTAAAATTACTAGGTCTTCAACGCTTCTCAGTTAATGCTTTAGTATCAGGCGTTGAAGACGGACAAATGAGAGTCAAGCATACGGTCCAACTAAGTTTAGAATCATTGCAAAATCCTGAGTTTTCTGTTCAAGTGAATGCCTATGTATTGAGTACCTTGACATCGTTTCTACCGTCTGCTGAAACCAAAATCCTAAACTGGCCTGACATTGAAAACTTGCCCTTAGCTGATCCAAAATATGGTTCACCTGCAAAAATAGATATAATTCTGGGTGCCGATATTCACAGTGAAATAATACGAGAATGTTTAATCGAACACCCATCTAAACACGGACCCATTGCTCAGAATACTCATTTAGGATGGGTTTTGTCAGGTCGAACTCATCAAAAGCCCCAATCTAATCCTCGATTTATAAGTGTACATCCAAGTAAAAGAAGATCAACTCTTGAAGCACTTTTGGGAGATAGAACGAGAGCCGGATGAAATTAAAAGGAAACAAGGAACGAAATGTGAAGAATTCTACGAAAAAACGACAGTCAGGGATGCTGATGGATGCTATGTTGTCCACTTGCCATTCAACAGTCTTAACCCAGAGTGTCTAAAAGGAAAGTCACAAGAAATAGCAAAGCGGAGATTCATCTCTTTAGAAAATAAATTATTAAAGAATGCAAAACTGTATGAAGAATATAAAAAAAGAAATAAACGATTACTTAATACAAAATCATATGACCATAATTAAAAATAATTATGAAATAAATAAAGAAAAGTCAATGTATTTACCTCATCATCCAATAATTCGTGAAGATAAAGAAACTACAAAACTTCGAATTGTATACGATGCATCCTGCAAAGGTGTTAACAAGATATCTTTAAATGATAACCTACTTGTTGGCCCTAAACTTCAGCAGGATCTTCGTCACATTCTGATGAGGTGGCGTTTACATCCAATATGTATAGTAGCTGACATCAAGCAAATGTACCGCCAAGTACGTGTAAACGACGAAGACACAGACTTTCAGAGAATTTTGTGGAGATCAAATACTGATCAACCTATACAACATTACAAGCTATTGCGACTTACCTTTGGGACTGCTTGTGCTCCATACTTGGCAACGAAATCCATTCAACAGCTAGCTATAGACGAACAATCAATTATCCGATAGCGGCAAAAATAATATTATACGATTATTACGTAGATGATTTACTTACCGGTTGCGAATCCGTAGATGAAGCTAAAGAAATATATGACCAAATGATAAAGTTAATGAGTGTTGGCGGGTTTATACTGCAAAAATGGAACACGAACTCTCAAGATTTATTGGAATATATCAAAGAAGAAAGTAAAGGATCAGAAGAACTAGTTTTCAAAATTAATAACGATATGATAAAGGTGCTAGGCATAAGATGGAATCGGACTACGGACTGTTTCGAATATGTATTAAAATTATCGGATTTACCTGAAACAATGACTAAAAGACATGTCCTATCAAAAATAGCTAGATTATATGATCTCCTAGGATGGATAGCACCAATTATTGTGACGGCAAAAATTTATATTCAAAAATTATGGAAATCTGGTTTAAGTTGAGATGAAGCACTAACAGAAAGCTTAAAGAAGGAATGGTTAGAATTCGAAAACGATCTCGCTAAGGTAGAGAAAATTGTCGTACCCAGATGGGTAAACACCAAAGGGAAAGATAAAATAGAGTTGCATGTATTCGCTGACGCATCACAAGCGGCTTATGCAGCAGCAGTTTATTTGAAGACGGTTGACAGTAATGATCATGTTTGTGATTAAAACTACTTTTACGGATTTTATCGCGTTTATTTTTTCTTACTTTTTATTTTTATTTTTAAATTCCCGACGTTTCGGGCGCTTTCCAGCACCCATGGTCACGGGGGACTGAGATGACTGACGTCCCGATGTCATTGTTAAACCCGGAGTACCTTCAGCTTTTTTAATTATTGTTTATGGTCCGATCTATGCAAAATGAACTGACTATGTCCTGAGGTCTTGCAGTGGTATGCTTGGGTTTAGTTTTAATTTTATTGATTATAGGATCCCAAGCAGGTGGTAGTACCCAGCCTCCTTCTCTATTGAAATTAGGATGTTTTTTAATTTCAATAGCCTCACGTATCATCCTTGGTAGGAATCGGTGTTCTTTCGCGAGGATTTGTGGTCTATCAAATCTGATGTAATGGTTGGGGCCGTCTAGGATATGATCACAAACTGCAGACTTCCCGGAACGTTGATGCTTCACATCAGCTATATAAACGTCGGGAATTAAAAAATAAAAATAAAAAGTAAGAAAAAATAAACGCGATAAAATCCGTAAAAGTAGTTTTAATCATGTGCAATGTTCGCGTAAATATAAGAAATCATTAGATCATGTTTGTGTTAATTTAGTGTCAGCGAAAACTAAAGTTTCTCCAATCGGTAAGGAAGTATCAATTCCTCGACTAGAGCTGTGTGCTACATTGCTAGCTACTAAATTGATATACGAAACATCACAGATAATGAAGATTCCTAAAGAAAATCTATATGCCTGGTCTGATTCAACTGTGGTGTTGGCTTGGATTAACGGTGAGCCTAGCAGATGGTCAACTTTCGTCAGCAACCGAGTCTCAGAGATTTTGACTATGTTGGACAAAGATCAGTGAAGTCACGTCAACACAAACGATAATCCATCAGACGGTGCATCAAGAGGTATATTCGTAAGCCGTATTCTTGATAATAATTTGTGGTGGCATGGCCCCTCGTGGTTGCAAGGGAAGACGACTCAATATATACAGACTAAAAGAAAATTTATAACTAAAGAAGAAGAAAGACTAATCAAACAGTTTCTTACAGTAAAGACAAATCGTGAAGAAGATCCACTATTTACGAAGTTTTCGAGCTTAACTAAAACTTTAAAGGTATTAGCTGTATGTAAAATAGTTTTAAAGTGGAAGCTACCTATAGATCAAAGAAAGTTTTCTAAAATTGTTACTGTCGAAGAAATGGACAAAATTCTTCAATGTTGTGTCAAATATACTCAGAACACCTTCTTTGAAAAGGAGATTCAAATGATAAAAAACAGCGACATATTGAAAAAAAACAGCAATCTTCACTCTCTTTGTCCAATTATTGACGAGAATGGGGTGTTAAGAGTTGGTGGCCGCATTCACCATGCTCAAGTGGACTATGACAATAGGCACCCAATAATTATGCCTAGTGAGAGCCATATTACTAAATTAAAAATATTAGATGCTCATATAAAGACATTGCATGGTGGCCCACAAATAATGTTAAATTTTATACGATCTAAATATTGGATAATTCGGGCAAGAGAGCTGGTTAAGAAGTGCTACAGAAAATGTATGAAATGTTTAAGATACTCCAGGCAAGACCATAACCAGTTTATGGGTCAACTTCCTGAAACTAGATTAAAGCCATCTCGACCGTTTCAATCAACCGGTGTTGATTTCACGGGTTATATAAATATAGCCGGGGTATATAAATATAGCCAAAACATACAAAGGATATATATGCGTCTTTGTGTGTATGATATCGAAAGCTATACATTTAGAAGCCGTCTCGGATTTAACAGCTAAAGGTTTTATCGCAGCCTTTCGCCGTTTCGTGTCTCGTCGTGGTCACCAATTTTGTCGGTGCAGATAAAGAGTTACGCGAAATGCTCAAAAGTGTCAAATCTAAGCTTCCCGATGAAATCAACAAACTGCTTGCTAATGAAAGAACGACGTGGCATTTCATACCTCCACATTCTCCTAATTTTGGAGGCCTATGGGAAGCGGGAGTTCGATGCATGAAATCACGTCTGAAACGTGTAATAGGTGATTCAAAGTTAACTTTCGAAGTACTTTCTACAGTTCTAGCACAAATTGAGGCATGTTTAAATTCACGTCCAATTTCCTATATAAGTGACAATCCAGAGGATCCATTACCACTAACACCAGGTCACTTTCTGGTAGGTGAACCATTGGTTGTAGTACCAGGAGAAAACTACTCAAATGTACCGATGACTGGACTATAAAAATGGAAATTCAATCAAAAAATGGTAAACGACTTTTGGAAAAGATGGTCAGAAGAGTATTTAGTCACGTTGAACCAAAGATATAAATGGAATACAAGAAAGATTGAACCTGAGATCGATGATGTGGTAATAATAAAGGACCATAACCTTCCTCCAGCCAAATGGTTGCTTGGAAAGGTCATTGAAAAGCATCCTGGAGCAGATCACATCACAAGAATTGTATCTATAAAAACTAAGAATAGTGTTTGTAAGCGTCCTTGTAATAAATTGTGTTATTTACCTAAGAATTAGAATATTTGTTAATATTGTTGCGTGAATAAGTCAACTATCGCCATCTAGTGTCTACTAGTGTCAGGATAGAGAGCGAGGGGGAGCTTTGCAGAAAATGACATCACAAATTTATCAACCGACAGCGCCATCCGAAGAACCAAGTTTCTAGAAAATCTACACTCGCACACTCGTCCATTTGCGCGCATTTACTTGAATATTCCGGATGCTTCTTTGCTAATTTAAATAAATAGGCGCTGCAAGATGCGATCGAGGCAGTATTGAAGTGGCGAAACAAGCGACGCTACGGAGCGGAATAAAGTGAATTAGTGTGTTTAATTATTAGTGTTTTAAGTTTTAATTTGTGTAAAGCAAATTAAAGTGTTAATTTAGGTAATTTTAGCGACAATTTCTATTGTCACGAACCTCAAGCTCGTAACAATTGGTGTCAGAAGTGGGATAAAATCATGCCGATTTTACCTAAGGAGGAAACGGAGGGTGTCCGTACCCGAAGTCAACGCCAGCAGGAGACGGACCAGAGGAGATTTGGTGGTGCAACGCCGCAGATGTCTGAGGGCCAGCCGCCGGCCACGGAAGCCGGCCCGTCAGCAGCTTCTACGTCTGTGGCACCTGACTTAGGTGCTCTGATGGTGATGCTGCAGCAGCTGCAGCGCGGACAGGAGGAACAGGCCCGCCAATTGGAAGAGCAGCTGCGGGGCGGACAATAGGGACAGGCCCGTCGGTTGGAAGAGCAGATGCTCCTCATGAAGGACCTTCACGCTACCTTCGGGAAGGAGATAAAGGAGGTGAAGGATAGGGTTGCTCAGCATGACAACCGCCTCTCAGAAGCTGAAACCCAAATCGCGAAAGCTGAAAACCGAATCGAGGAAGCTGAAACCCGAATCGACCAAGTAAACAATCGGGTTGACAACGTAATGGCTTACATGAAGAAATCACTAGACGAACTCAAACTTGGGGATGGAACTACAGCTCCCGTAGTAGCTACAGCACCTTCGCTATGTGGATTCAAAGTGCCGCCGTTCGACGGGACCTCTTCCTGGTCGGCCTACAAAATCCAGTTCGAGGGCCGTCATGGAGGCAAACGGCTGGAATAAAAGCCAGGCCATGACTGCACTCACCTTAGGCCTGTGCGACCAAGCCTTAACCGTGTTGGAAGCTCTCGGTAAGAAAGTGACCTACGAGCAGCTCCTTGAGGCATTGGAGGCGAGATATGGTGACGCTCACCTGGAACACGCCTTTCGCGCGCAGCTTAAAGAATGCGTGCAACGCAGCAACGAAAACCTGCAGCAGTGGGCCCTTGAGGTGGAGAAGATGGTTCGAAAAGCATACCAGTCTGTACCTGCGCTCATTGAAGGGAACCTGGTGCAGACATTCATCGACGGCATCCGTGACCTGGAAGTCAGAGCTGCTGTGAGGCTCGGGCACCACGAAACGCTTAAGGACGCCTTGGCCCATGCACTGGAGGTAGAAGCCGTGCGGCAGGATCATCGTTTCCATCGCGTCAGGGAGGTCGCAGCAGCTACAGTTCGTGACCGCAACAAAGGATACAGCCCTAGGTGCTATGGCTGTGGGGAAAAGGGCCATCTCCGATCCAGCTGCCCTAAGCGAACCCTAGAAAGGGAAGGTGAACGATCTCAGGACGGTAGTGCGGCCAACAGCACCGCCCAGCAGCAGCAAGAAACAAGTAAAAGCCAGAACTGCGGGGCGGGTGCTGGCTGATGTTAAAAGAGCCCCAAGGATCTCGATCTCACAAACCCATGATGGGAACAGTCTAATCATCAAGGGCGAGGTCAACGGATGGCGTGTAAACTGACCATAGACACTGGAGCCTCTCGTACGGTTGTTAGTTCCCAACTTATAAGTCAGTTCCTTGGGGACTCCGCATACAACCGAGAACGCATTAATTTGGTAACAGCCACCGGTCAGCGAATACCCGTCCGTGGAGAGAAGGAGATGGAGTTGAAGCTAGGCAACGTGATCTACCTGCATAATGTCATCGTGGCTGATATAATGGACGACTGCATCCTAGGCCTAGACTTTATGAGGAATAATTGTTGTGAGATCGACGTTAAGCAAGGTGTTTTGAAATGTGGACAGGAGGAACTTTTTATGGAAGGCGCGTTACCAGGGAACGTGTACAGCATTAAGAAGATTGTCCTTCCGCCGAGATCGGAAACGATTGTTCCGGTTAGTCTTCCTCGAAACGCTGGGCAAGCTCACTGTTGTGTACTTGTGTAAAGGGTAAACAATGACCTTCCATGGAAAGTGGCTCGAACCTTGGTCAGGATCACTGACATCTCAGGAGTACGTGTGCTGAACCTTTGCGACCGGGAACAGATTATAGAAAAAAGCACACTGATTGGTACTTGTGAGGAAGTGGATTGGTTACGTCGGTGCCAATATATATCGAGTGGGACCCCCAGCAAGGATGCAGAAACGAGAGTGACCACACTTTTGGAAGACTGTCGCAGTGTCCTCTCCCCGAACGAATTGGTCAAGGCGAAGAAGTTGTTACTCAAGTACGCCGATGTATTCTCATCAAACGATGCTGACATAGGAAAGACTGGCTTAGTTCAACACAAAATAAACACAGGAGAAGAATTGCCTATCCGTCAGCGGTCAAGAAGATTGCCGGTAGCACGTGAAAAGGAAGTGGAAACCATGATTAAAGGAATGGTGAAGGATGGTGTTATTGAACCTTCCTCTAGTCCATGGTATTCACCAGTGGTGCTGGTGAAGAAGAAGGATGGCAGCATGCGGTTTTGTGTTGACTACCGCCGTCCGAACGACGTTACGAAGAAGGACAGCTATCCCTTGCCAAGAATTGATGACACGCTGGACATGCTTACAGGAGTAAAGTGGTTTAGCACGCTGGATATAAAAAGTGGCTACTGGTAAGTTGAAATTGACCCTAAGGACAAGGAGAAAACTGCGTTCTCGACGGGAAAGGGTCTGTGGCAATTTAAAGTAATGCCGTTTGGGTTGTGCAATGCTCCAGCAACGTTTGAAAGGCTGATGGAACTTGTACTTACCGGGCTAATTGGCGATGCCTGTCTGGTCTACTTAGATAACATCATCATCGTAGGCTGTACGTTTGAGGAACACCTTCAAAACCTGGAACGCGTGCTCATGAAGATTCAGAGTGCCAACCTCAAGTTGAGCCCGAAGAAATGTTCACTATTCCAATGGCAAGTTAACTTTTTGGGATTTGTAGTATCGGAAGAAGGTATCCGCACAGATTCAGAGAAAATCGCCGCTGTCAAGGATTGGCCGGTTCCAAAAGACAAGACGCAGGTTAGAGCATTTTTTGGGTTTGTGCTCCTATTACCGGCGATTTTTGAAGAACTTTGCAGATATAGCCAAACCTCTGTACAAGTTAACCGAGGAGAAGCGACATTTCTGCTGTGATGAAAGTTACAATATCGCATTCCAGGAGCTCAAGGACCGTCTGTGCAAAACACCTATTTTGGGATACCCTGATGCAAGCAAAGAATTTATAGTTGACACAGATGCAAGTGATATAGGACTTCGCGGTGTGTTGTCTCAACGGAATGGTGACCAAGAGGTCGTGATAGCGTACTTCAGCAAGTCGTTGTCAAAACCGGAAAGGAACTATTGTGTCACAAGACGCGAATTGCTTTTTTCTTTTGAAGTCGTTGCAGCATTTTAGCAAATATCTTCTGGGACGAAAGTTTCACTTACGAACTGACCATGCTGCACTAAAATGGCTATTGCAGTTTAAAAATCCAGAAGGACAAGTTGCGAGGTGGATTGAACTACAGCAGGAATACGACTTTACTATCAGACACTGCAGCGGGAAATCTCACGGCAACGCAGATGCATTGTCAAGAAGACCTTGTCCTGAAGATTGCAACCATTGTACTAGGCAAGAGAGTAAGGAAGAGGTATCCGTGAGGATACTCAGGACGGACCACCTCAGCAACGAATGGAAGGACAGCTTACAACATGCACAGCAGGAAGATCCAGACATCAAGCTGATTCTGAAATGGATAAAGGCCAGTGCTCCAAAGCCTAAGTGGAGCGACGTCTCAGCAATGAGTTCGACCACTAAAAGCTATTGGACCCAGTGGGACAGCTTGCTGCTTGAGGATGGAGTTCTTGCCGTAAATGGGAAAATCTTAGGGGATACAGCTGTCATTTGCAAATGGTTGTCCCTAAAACTAAAGTACCGGATGTTCTACAGCTGTACCATAATGATTGTTCCGGAGGCCATCTGGGAGTTAAACGAACTCTACTGAAGATCCGAGAACGGTTTTATTGGGTCCACTGTCGAAACGATGTCGAGGACTGTACAAGTTGTGCGGCTATAAAGGGACCTCAGACTCGTAGTAGAGGTGCATTGAAGTTGTACAATGTTGGTGCACCATGGGAGAGAATAGCCATTGACGTGGCGGGGCCGTTTCCGGAGAGCGAAAGCGGTAACAAGTATTTCATGGTTGTGATGGATTACTTCACTAAGTGGCCAGAAGTCTTCGCCATTCCAAATCAAGAAGCTTCAACAGTTGCAGATAAACTAGTTCATGAAGTCTTCTGTCGTTTTGGAGTACCTTTAGAGACACAGCGATCAAGGAAGGAATTTTGAATCTCAAATATTCCAGGAAACTTGCCGAGTTATGGGTACTCATAAAATAAGAACGACTTCTTATCACCCGCAATCTGATGGAATGGTGGAACGATTTAATCAGACATTGGAGAGGTACCTAGCAAAAGTTGTAGACAATCGGCAACGAGATTGGGACAAGCACATACAACCGTTTTTGTTGTCATATCGAAGTTCTGTTCACGAAAGTACAGCAGTGACACCAGCTTTCGCAAACTTTGGAAGAGAATTACGGTTGCCTGCAGACCTGATCACCGGGATACCACCTGATGCCCCACAAAGTATAACCGATTATGCAAATGACTTGCGGAACAAAATGAATGATATTTATGAGCACGTCAGACAATCGGGCCAGCAAATGTCTGAGAAAAAATGGGACGCTAAACGCTTACGCTTCAAGCTAAATGGGACGGCCCGTACCGGATTGTAACCAGAATCAACGATGTGACCTACCGGATACAGAAAGGCGCAAGAGGGACTCCTAAGATCGTCCATGTGGATCGCTTGGCGCGTTATTATGGGACCGATAATGCTCGGGACGAGCATGTCTTAGGAGGGGGCAGTGTTGCGTGAATAAGTCAACTAGCGCCATCTAGTGTCAGGAACGAGAGCGAGGGGAGCTTTGCAGAAAATGACATCACAAATTTATCAACCGACAGCGCCATCCGAAGAACTAAGTTTCTAGAAAATCTACACTCGCACACTCGTCCCTTTGCGCGCATTTACTTGAATATTCCGGATGCTTCTTTGCTAATTTAAATAAATAGGCGCTGCAAGATGCGATCGAGGCAGTATTGAAGTGGCGAAACAAGCGAAGCTTCGGAGCGGAATAAAGTGAATTAGTGTGTTTAATTATTAGTGTTTTAAGTTTTAATTCGTGTAAAGTAAATTAAAGTGTTAATTTAGGTAATTTTATCGGCAATTTTTATTGTCACGAACCTCAAGCTCGTAACAATATCATAGAGTAATTTTTCGTATTTGTTAAGAAGCTTAATTAATTTTAAAGATAATTCCTTTTATGTTGATATTGTGCTTCATGGTGGGCGGTTTTTTGTATATAAGTATTTTATTACAGTTAGATTCATTTGAAATTTTGTTAAATTTGGAAAAGAACAAGTCTTTTGGTGGGCGGTATGTCTAAAATGAAGATATTTTGTTAGTAAATATTACAGTGACATATTATTGTCATGTATTTGGAAAAATGTAGAGATAAGCATAGAAGTGCAATATCAGTTGTCAATGTTAAATATGCCCAAAGCAATAATAGATAGCACCACAAATATAATTGTATTACGCTATAACTGCGCTATTGCTATACCTTATAATTGTTGGATGGTTTTGAATAAATGAGTCAAAAGTGAAGAAAAAGTGCAGTGTTTAATTTAATAGTGTAGAAGCATAGTGAAGTGAGTTAGTCGACATTACTAAATTTATTTTTAAGTAATACATTTTTTGTAATGTTATATATGACGCTGTGATAAGAAAATGAGATGTATCAAAATGGGCCAGGTCTATCTACACTATCTAATACAATCTTATTCAATCATTGAAGTAATATATACTTACGTATTAGAACAGCTATTTCAAAAAAAATATGCGCTACTCTGTGTTCGCGAGGTTTGTTTTTTATCATAAAATAAACATAGGTAGAATGATCAGTGAGTTACAGCATATTATAATAATTTATGATAACACTATATTATTCCGCTGACTGTTGGGTACAGCCCTCCTTTTGTTTTTGAGAAAGTTTAGGACAAGAAAAAACAAAGCTCAAAAAAATAAGTGTGCGTCACGGTGCCCCAATGCAGGAAAACTGAATGTCTGAAAATTTGAGTATTTTTTGTCATTCACCAGACTTTCAGGTTTCTTCACGATACCTTCCTTCATCACCGAGCACGTGGTAAATCATCAAATGTGCACTTAATTTTATTTGTGCTGGCGGGAATCTAACCCATATTGCTGTGAAATTTAAGGTGTTTGGTAGTATATTAGAGTATTTGTAATGAAAATGTTTTAACCCGAGTTACCACTGCCAACCTTATCCGTTTTAAATTTTTAATCCTATTTAAATTTATCATGACACACGGAATAGTCAACCTTTCCGTCAATTACTTTAAATCACTTACTATTCAAGTTGCAAGCACACTGCAAGCATAATAAGTATAATGATTTTATTCACTAACACCTTAAATTATAGCGAACATGAAAAAGAAAATAAAAAAACACAGTGCTTCATAAAACTGAAACAATAATAAAACTAACCCAACCTTAGATTAAATACCGTTACAGCCTATGAAAAATAAGGTGAGTAATTGATTATTCCATGAAAAGGAAAGTATTATTGTTCAACACACAAGTGGCTCAGAGCCGTAGTTGTGATGGATGTAATGATAGTGTGAATTGCCCTCACGGTTTATATTTATTTTATCATTATGTTTAAATTTGAAAATAAAAATATACTACACTCATAGAATTATTAGGCTTAGAACCGCAGTAGGCGCACGCAAAGTGAAGCCGTTTCAACTTAGTCCTTTAAGGCCACGTACGACTACAGTACTCGAGTCCACGTAGTCGTGAAGAGAGCTCGTGCAATTTTGCAAAAAAATGACGTATTGTGCTGTGAAAGGGTGTCAAAATTCATCACATGGTCATAAAAAAATTTAAAAATCTCATTTCACGTGTCAATACTGCCTAGCATCTTATATTTTTTGTAAAAATATTCATAAAAACAAAATAATAAATCATAAATTTGACAGACGCTAATATAATGAAAATGTTGCAAGGTATAGTAAAATATTTTACCCTATATTTTCTTATTATGGTAATTATATGCTGCCGATATAGGACTATCATTGTTGTAATTTTATTTGGCAAATAAAAATACCTACAATATTCACGCATAAGTAGGTATTTTTATTTATTGTTAAGTACTTGGATATATAGTTATCTAATAATTATTTTTAAATTCATGTTTTATTTGAAAAGCTTTTTTCCTTCCGAATCTTATTTCGTTATAATACAAAACGCCTATTCAATGAAGTATATTATATATTTATATAAATGTATAATACTATATACTTGTATAAATACATTATACTTCTAACAGAATAACGACATAATAGATTTGTGAATATATATTATATCACAAGATATTACGTATATAAACAATTTAAATAAAAATGTGTTAACAAATATTTAATTTTTATACAAAATAAAAAATAAAATATATTAGATATTTATATAAATATATAATACTATATACTTATATAAATATCACTTGTAACAGAATAAAAATATAATAGATTTGTGAATATATATATATATATATATATATATATATATATATATATATATATATATATATATATATATATATAAAATATCATTTCATATTGCAAGCTAACATATGACACATCCAAAACGCTTATAAGATTAACAATTCGGTATTACACATCGTCGTCAATATATAGGTAATAGCAAAATTATTTTACAATATCCTAATTAACAATACATCACTAATATCATAGGAAAAAAATCATAAAAATACAATCTGAGTCCATAAATAACATTAATATTAATATAAAATAGCAATAATAATAATAAAAAATAAGACAAACAATACGCAACTAGCAATTATAATAATTAATTATGAAAACAATATATGTAAGTTTGATGGCTAGAATTTATTTAAAATTATTTGAATTTCTTTATAAAAATGTGTTTCTTTGTACAAATAATCCATCGGCAAATAAGTCTAGCTCGTGGTGCTGTGCAAGTATGTCCCCAATAATACAGAGTGCGCGGTTGGTGGGCGCTTGACGAGCGCGCTCGGTACGTGCGCGGGGGGGTTCCAGCAATCGCGGGCGGCGCCGTGACGCCACCTGTCCCTGCGCGTTTGCTGACACGTTCCCAGGGACCAAGATGCGGACACGCTCTAGTATTTGGGGACTATCAATCCAATTGTGAATTATGGACAGATATTGCATGACTTGAGATATTGCCCTTCTCAAATTCAACGTTTCAATGTCCATCATACCAGACACGAATAAGGAAGGGTATAAGTAGGGATAGTATCCGTACTGTTTCTTATATATCCATCGAGCAAATTTAAGTTGTATTTTTTCAATCATTAGAACGTATTTCTCTTCGTAAGGGTTCCAGATAACAGCACCGTACTCGAGTTTACTGCGCACATAAGCATTGTATAATACTTACTTATGACAAGCCCAAACATTTTGTGCGCTGACTTACAAATTTTGTTGATGTGCGTGTGAAAATCTAATTTGCAATCTAATAGTAATCCTAAGCCCCTAATCTCTTTAACTCTTTCCAAAGGAGCGTCAGTCAACTTATAATTAACAATAATGGGCTGTGATTTTGATCATTATGTAAACCAGTACGGACTGGTAATTGCAAATAAAATACGCCGATTAGAAGATCTAAAGACCAAGCGCGCAAGATATCCAACAGCCTTAAATTCTTGAAGAGATGCCGAGACCATAATCCCATTCCTACGTGTGTCAAAATATCAACCAAAAAGGACATTCGAGGAAGCACTAAGATCTTAAATCAGGCGAGTAAAAAGTTTTTACGGACGGTAATCCAACAAAAACGCTCCGATCTATATGACATAAACAAATCCATAGACACATCATTCAGTGAATTAAAGAAAGTTTTAACGACGTTTGACTATAATTTTTGCATGGAAACATTAAATAAACGCGAAATTAGTAAATATAACGAATGCAAAAACAAACATATAGAAAAATATCAAAAATTAACGAACGAGTCAAATGTCAAACATCTGAATCAATGCCAGAACCGAAAGCAACCATTGACAAACACAGATCATAGATTAATCGCGCTCTATAATCCGTCAAAACAAACACTGGATGATGCAACAATTATGGTTTTATCCAAAGGCCTCAACTTTGCAATTACACCCCGCAAATTACCATACAAAGAAATTATCTGTAGTGTGATTGTTTATTTAAAAACAATATGCGGAAAGAAGATTTGGAGGCGATACGTCAAGACATTTCGTCTACGTTACATCGATGTTCAGTGCCTTAACCGAATCTTCCCAAAGACGAATTTATAGCGTTAAAGAACCTACGCAATAAACCAGAACTTACGATTCTCCGCGCAGATAAGGGAAACGCCACGGTAGTCATGGATACGCCAGATTATAATTCTAAAATACAAGAACTTTTGTTGGATGTAAGTACTTATAAAAAGGTTAAAAAAGGACCCAACAAATAGCACACTAAAAACAACTAGTGACCTCATAAAAAAACACTCCGAAAAATTAAATCTGGACGTAAAATGGATAATACCTACGTGCGCCAAATCACCAAAATTGTGTGGGTTACCAAAAATACACAAGGCCAATGCTCCATTACGTCCCATAGTGAGCCAAATATATATAATAATAGTTTACATGCTTACCTGTTTAAGACTGCATCTCAATTGTAACTAGAAGGCTGGAAGAAAACAACATTCCCGTCGAATATGCAGTATTACTCAGACACTGCCTTACATCTGGCTACCTATTGTGGAAGGAGGAGTTCTACAAGCAAGGATGGTGTAGCGATGGGCTCACCTGTATCTCCCATTGTCGCTGATATATTCATGGAAGACTTTGAGGAGAAAGCCCTGCTTAGTTCTCCCATAAATCCAAGATTCTACAAGCGGTACGTAGACGACACTTTCACAATTCTACCTTTAGATAAAGTAACTGCATTTTTAGACCATCTTAACTCTATAAATTCTAAAATTCAGTTCACAATGGAGTTAGAGGCAAACAATTCCTTAGCTTTTCTAGATGTGTTAGTAATTCGGAATCCTGATAACACCTTGAGCCATACTGTGTATAGAAATAAGACCCATACAGATAGATATTTAAACGGTGATTCTCACCACCATCCTTCACAGTTAGCTACCGTGGGTAAATCTTTGTTTCAGAGAGCACGAGGGATCTGTGACAGTAAACACCTGGCTGCAGAGCTCCACCATGTCAAGCAAGTTTTGCATGACAACAAGCTTCGAGTCCCGAGCCTACGTCACAGTGAACGAGTGAAGCCGGCCACATTGAGCGTGTACCTGCTGTACTACCATATGTTAGAGGAGTCACTGACAAGATTGGCTACATCTTGAAGCGCGCTTCCATCAAAACATACTTCAAGCCGCTGAAGAAGATTGGTCAGTTTTTACCATCAGTCAAGTGTAATGTCCCTCTGCAAGATGCAGGAGTGTACAAGCTTGATTGTGAATGTGGTCTCTCCTACATAGGACAAACTAAAAGATCAATAAAAACCCGCGGTAAAGAACATATAGCTGATGTAAAGAATCGACGCTCCGGGAAATCTGCAGTCTTTGAACACGTACATAATCGCCCCCGTCACTACATCAGATTTGATAGACCGCAAATCCTCGCTAAAGTACACCGATTCCTTCCAAGGCTTGGGATCCTATAATAAATAAAATTAAATCCCAACCCAAGCATACAACTGCAAGAATTCAAGATACCATAAGTTCATACTGCATAGATCGGAACAAAAGTTAAATTTTAATCTATGGTAACCACGGTTAACTATGACATATGGACGTTGAACATCTCAGTCCCGCCCGTGACCATGAGTGCTGTGAAGCATTCGAAACGTCGGGTATTTAAAAAGTTAAATATACGCGATTAATTCCGTAAAAACTAGTATTATTTCAATGTGTAGTGTTCGCGTAAGTATAAGAAATCATTATGAACACCCATTTATCATTAGGCGGTCTATGCGCTCGGTTATTTCCCAAACTAAGAACTCATGGAGCGATATTTACTGCGGCATCTAGAGTGCAACACGCGTAGAATTTAATAAAATCAGGCGAGATGCACACGGTTGTTTACGGCTGTGGCTGCATCAGTGGGCAACTAAAAAAATCGTACAGATCAGGGTCGTCTGTACTCTCTCATTATATGTAGATTGAGTTTTGAATATAATAAAATAGCAGTTCCCTTACCACTACGCTCAAGGAAACATATTGCTCTATGAGTTCTTATGAATCAACGAGTCTGATACAAACAGAAGGATATGGAAGTATCAGTTTTATTAATGCTTACAGATTTTTTAACTTACTAAATGACATCATCATCATCATTATATCTCTTCTATCATATCATCATTACTGCCCTTCACAAGTCCACTGCTGAACATAGTTCTCCCCCAAGGAATACCACAAAGCTCGGTCCTGAGACATCTGCAAGACTTCCTGCGTGTCTTACCAGGTCGTCACTCCGTCTAGTAAGGGTCGTCATACACTACGAGGCTGCCTGGCCCATCGGTTGTCAGTTCTTCGAGCTATATGGCTGGCCCATTGCCACTTCAGCTTACTAATCCGTTGGACGATGTCGGTCACTCTGGTTCTACTGCGGATATTCACATTTCAAAGTTTATTATGCAAAAGAACCTCGAACATAGCTCTTTCCATTTTATACCATATTAAACGACATATCTCCATGTTATTAGTAGAGATGTAGAGCCACCCTGCAAATATATTATTGTTGTAATACGAATGTTTTGGCTCGATAGGGGAAGGACAACGCTCTTACAGAATAATAACGTAAAATAGCAGCTTATTGCCACTGTGCTTCATATGGTAAATGTAGACAAACGGAGACCGTTTTACTGGAAACGACGCATTCCATCTTAGTGCTCAGACGTGGCAACGCGTCTACATATTGATTGTTACTTGAAGATAAATGTATATGTCTATTGACCACAGCGCACACTCACCGTCAGGTGAAATGTGTGGTCGTTTCTCACCCTTATTTAAAAAAAAAGATATTTATTTGTCATTAATACAGATTGTGGTAGCACAGGGTCACAATTACCTGCCTTAAAAATAAGTAGGACGTACTTGACACTTTAAGTGACCAGTAATATATTTTTACCGTAATTAGAATGTTTTCCTAGGACCTAGATTAACACTAGGATATTCTTCTGTATCATGAGGGCAATGAACATACATAAATTGCACAAGTACAAACATTCGAACACCGAACAATTATTTCTAAAACATACTAATACTTGTTCAGTGCAGAATCGATCCTACGGTGTCCTCAAAATTGTAATAAAATAACATGAGTAACAGAGCCGGCAAGAGACGCCGTATTTCATCCATATTTTACCAATGTTTGCTAAATGTACTATTGGGCGTCCTAGGTACGTGTAACTCACAAAGACTTAAACAATACGTCAACGATGTAGTGTTATTTGTTAAATACTATACCTTGCATATTAAAGATATTTAATTTATAAATAATAAAAGATTAAAATCGTAGTATTACGTTTGCCTGGTAGTCACGCTGCACCTACATGTACATGTCCATAACATTTCCACGCCGGACTTCCTTAGCCAAATTAAGTAATAATTAAAAGTAAAAATTCGTAGCAGCCCCTACGGCTGCTCCGCAGACCGACTCACCTGCATCCCTCGATTCCCAACTGAACTTAATCGACAGTAGCCTAATATGGCAAGGCGCAGATCGCGAACACAAAAAGGTCGTGGGTTCGAATCCGCCATTCGACTACTGGTGTGAACCACTCGTAACACAAGCAGTTTAAGCTTACCACGAGTCGTTAAAGGGTATATTAGTAATGTTTATAGCATTGTTAATATTCTTCTTTTTAAGCTATTGTATAGCTCCTATCGCGGGCCTTGAGCGCGGGGACCGAATCCAGAAATTCCGTAACGAAAAAAACCTCACGCTTCCCACTCCGACGGGCACGGAGGTGTGGCTTGAAGGCCGTGCATTGTCTAACGTCGTTTCTTTTCGGCAGTCTTCAAAACGGTGTTTGTGTGCTTGCAACTAGACGTATTGTACGCCTCTACGAAGCTCGCACGAATAGAGACGAGCTGCTCCGAAATCGGACGAATACATAAGCAGCTGTTTATGAGAAAGTATATAGGTGTATGTACAACAGTGAATAGCTGTACTTGTAAAATTTGTGTATAAAGTGTTTTGAATATGAATGAACAAAGTGCATTTATTATTTATTTATTTAATAAAAGAAAAAAAAATTGTTTTCTTATCGGTCACCACGCTCAAAAAGTGTAACTTGAATTAATATCAAAGAAAAAGAAATACTGCATAAATAAAATAAATAAATAATTATAATTGCATAAGTTGATACAAAATGCTATGCAATAGCTTTTACCGCGGCAGTCCCCGAGTGTCACACGTCTTTTTTTTTAATAAAAAAAATTTGTGATAAAAACTATACATGTTGTAATGAAATATAGATAGCTTCATAATTCTTCAGATTTATGTAAAAGGTTATTTTAAATCGTGTGAGTACGTTTGTGCAAAGTTGTTGCGGAATAGTTAATGTGAAACGTCAAAAGGTATTTCTTAGATTTGGTTGACTATAACCAAAGGACGACACAACAATGAATTCGAAATAAATGAAGCAGAATTCTAGGCACCGTATTAAAGTTCTTAACAAGATTATCGAGTGAGATGGAGATGCAAAAGATGATGGAGAGCAAATGCAATATGCTGATCCAATGTTTCCTAAATGCAGAGCATAACGCAATTTCGTTCTAAGTGTAAACACCATTTATATATGCACTGTCGTCTATGTGATTTATTGATATGGTCAGTTAATTAATTTAACAAAGTTTATAGACAACATGACAAAGTAGATACCGTTAAACTTCCTTTAACCTGCAGCTGCTGGTTTCGATTGGTAAGCCTATACACGTTCCATTGCTGGACACAGGCCTCCGCTCATTTGTCAGAGGAGTATTAGGTTTTAAGACTCATTAATTTTATCATTGTTCTCGCAACCAACAAGTACCATGTAGAGGCGGTATATGAATATCCACTACCCCATGTGCAATTTGGAGGTACCTTGAGTATCACCAGCTGATCAGTGACAGCCAAAATGTTTCTCAGACCATCAGCTGATCGACACCGTATTGGCTGTTCTCGATCAGCTGATGATCTTTTGGTCTACCTGACTCATAAATAGGTCGAGGCAATAGAGTCCAAGAAAGAGGCATTAAGCCATCCGCTTGGACATAGCAAAAGCCTTCAATCGGGTTGCGCACAAAGCACTTCCTTCAAAGCTTCCTTCCTATCTGCTTCCCGAGCAATTGTGCAACTGAATCACCAGTTTCCTTGCTGATCGGACCATCAAATAGTAGACGGTGCATGGTTCGATTATAAGCCTATCAATGCTGGTGTTGCACTAGGCTACGTGATATCACCAACGCTGGCACAAGCCAGGAACTCTTAAAGCATTGAAAAGCAATATTTAAGCCATCATTAACACCATACGGCCAACTTTATTAGAAAAAGTTAAATTAAATTAGTTAAAAATTGTAATGATCGAATAGCCTATGGAACTCGTAGCCACGGCGAACATATGCCGGAAATCATATTTAAAAAATAAATGCCATGAAATTATCTGCCATATTATAATAATAGAAATTTCATTCCAACAATATTTCAGTACAGTATTATTATTTAAAGTTCTCAAACTCTTTAAAAACGTTCTTTATATTTTAATGTAGTATATCAATATGTACATTATTACATTACAAGTATATTTTGTAGCTTACAAATGCATTAGAGCAGCAAGTTATGCCTGTCTCGTTGGTCTAGTGGCTCCGTTTGGTTAGGCCGAAATCAGTTATTAGGATTAAGATGAAATTCTCAGAAGGAAGTCTGGAAGTAGGCGGTGTTTCACACCTGTGCCACAGAAAGTGCACTATCTGCGCAGATCTGCTCAGCGACTAATAGATATTCTTGTAGTATAATGCTGTAGTGCTAGTACCGTAACGCTGCAATTCTGTTGGTATTTTATATTAGTATTATTTAGAAGTTAAAAGTAGCCTTCATTAACCATGACATCAGAAAGTTTGTCAGTCCCGATGAAAACAATGTACAGAACAAGAATAATCACAACATCAAACACACTTTGGCAGCCTCTCAATTCAAGGGTAACTCGTTTAAAGCCGTGGCGGCATCAGAGGCAGCTGAACTAAGTGGCGCCAATATTAGTCTCCGAGTGATGACTACATATTTGTGCCATTTGCTGTAGGAACTATCAGTCCGTGGGGTCCAGGTGCAGTTAACTTTCTTAAGAAACTCTGTCTGTGTTTGGTCGTCGCTGTTAGTGATAAGAGGGCTGGTTCTTTTCTTGCTCAAAGGCTAAGAATAGCTATTCAGCGAGGAAACGCAGCACGATACCACGGGGAGTAGGGCTGTATGATAATTTAATTATTTTATTTAGTTTTTTATTGTAGTTTATTTATTAGGTTATGTACACACATGTTTTAATAGATTTTTTTAAAAAGAACATATGTACAAAGGCGCTACTTATTCCATGAGGTATTTTTTTATATGATAGGGTGACAAACGAGCAAACAGTCCACCTGATGGTAAGTGGTTGCTGTGGCTCATAAATACCTACATGTATCCTCGATTACGAATCAAAATGCAGATGCGTTGTCACCCGTGAGAGCTAAGATGGAATGCCTCTTTTCCAGTAAAAAGGGTCTCCGGTTCTCTACACTCACCATACGAAACACAGCAGAGTTAAGCTACTATTTGACGCTGATATTCTGTGAGAGCGTGGTCCTCCCCGGTCGAGCCGACCCATTCGTGCTACAACTATACTTCTAATAATTGCAGCATGGCTCTATAACGTATAAATATTTTAAAATATTTTCATTAAATATTTATAATATTATATATTTTCATCGTCATGTAATTAAATAATGCTGATTACTTGTGTTATGTTCGAAGGCTGGATAATAAAAAATAGTTAGGGCTTTGATATTTGCTATACCCTCGCGGGACGTTATATGCTAAATACTCAATCCGTATTAAATGTAACATACAATAAACAATTTAAGTTTGAATTTAGAGCAGCCTTACTGACTCCTTACAGTTCCTGATTACTTTTTAGTTAGAGACAAAAACAACTAAATTGGAAAGAGTATTGCATAGTTTTAAATACTCGTAAAAAGATAAGCAAATCTTACAAATATATAGATTGTATGTGAGATTTGATAACTTTTTTACCACAGTATTCTTGGAAAGAGTACTTAGGACGACTGTTGATGTGATATTATAAAATCACTTTGTTCCATGAGGCCATCATGTAACGAGCTTTATAACATTTATGACCTTCAAAGTAATAAATAAAGTGACATTAAAAAGTTGTTTGTGACAAATGTTATTAGATAAAACTTTGTACGCACCATTACTCCCACGGACCTCGTTCATCCAATGAATTGTTTTGCTGGCAAAATATTATAATGTCGCAGAAAGGGAGAAGATTTTTTTTAAAATATTTTTGTCCTATTATCTCTTTTCCTCTATTTATTAACAAATAATTAAAATGCACTGGTGACCACTCCTTTAAAGTCTTAAATACTTATAATATATAGTTATATATTATAAGTATTTAAGACTTTAAAGGAGTTATAACTATATTGTAACTTGTAATAAAGGAGGCGACTGTATTAACAAAGGGCTCATGTAGAGCCCTGTAGTATCTCCCGTGGAGCTCCTTCTCCCTTTACACGGTTTTCCGGTCGGAAATGCTTTGTACTGATGGGTCCTATCATTGCTCGTTGGCTAAGGATAGAGGGGTAAGCCCTTTATCACTAGAAATGACGTCATTATAGAATGGATCTTCCGATCTCCCAAGGAAGTAATGACGGAGGCTGCACACTTCGCGATTATGCATGGTGAGCACGCTTAGAAAGCCACGCCCACCATGCTTTCGCGGCAAGTACAGCCTCATAATCGAAGATCTCGGGTGATGCATCCTATGGGACGTCATAGAAGTGCGGACTTTTCTATCCAGGGCATTAAGTTCAGTCTGAGTCCAACTGAGTATGCCAAAAGTATACATGAGGACAGGCATGACCCAACCTTTATTTGCGTGTGTCTTATTCACACCGGACAAAAGGCTGTTAAGCACTTTGGTCACTATTACACTCATATTCGGACGGTCGTGCGAAACGAGCATGTCGCTTTAAGCTTTTATCACTCCAATATTTGTAATAGCATTCGATACAATCTCATGCGGATACCGCTTTATTATACGCTCCAATGCTGCACGGTACACGAATGGAAAATATTATATTTGTGCATTTTTAAGTATACGAGTAGTGTGTGATAGCGGTGTACCAGAATACAATGATCCATTTACGACAGTTGCAATGGAAAAAAAGCAGGTTGCGGTGATGTCAAAGTGGCATTTGTTTTTAAGGAAAGACTAACCTTTTTACCGTTGGCATTCATCTGAAATATATATAAGAGTTTAAAACATAATATATTGAGTCAAAAAGTCTCATTTTGTGACGAGCACCAACATACAGCCATTATGCATTCTACTGATGGGCATTGGTCTTATCTCATATGGAAGGATCACACTCGTATAAAATACCAGCTTAAAATAGCAGCATAATGCTCCTGCGTTTGTATGACGAGAAACAAAGACCCTTTATGGCACCGGTAATGTCATTATCTTATCCCGCAAGGGTGCCAGTCTACCTGCATTTTGTATTCGTCATCTTTGTCGACATTATTACAGCTCTTCACAAATCTGCAGCTGAACGTATGCTTACTTCAAGGAATGCCACAAAGCACGGTCCTGAGCCACCTGTATCCATCGACATCTTGCATCTCTTAAGAGGTCATCACTCCACTTCAGGCGGCTACCCACGACTTCGCCTTCTGTGATAGGTTGCCGGTTCTTGGAGCTATATGCGCAGCCCATTATTACTACATCTAACTAATCCATTGTATCCTTATTCTTTTATAAATGTAGGTATCAGATGGACCGTCACCATTAGATTATACAAAAATATTCATGCACAATATAGATGTAATGAATTGTGCTAGTAACTTGAATTAAAAAGTGCCTAAATTAAGCTAGACAGAACATACATACATAATTAGAATACGGATTAAGCATGGGTGATTTAACTGACAAATACCTTTTGTACGCCGATGATCAACTTAATTTTGCATCGTCGGCGGCCGAATTGCAAATTATTGTTATATTAGTTAACAGGTCTTTAAAAGAAAGGGGTATGAAAGTGAACGCAAGTAAGACGAAATTTAAGGTTTTTGAAAGAGAAGGAAGTAAAACGATATGTGAAATAAGAATAGAAGAGAGTTGATCGAGCAAATAGATGAGTTTATATATTTGGGATGTGTATTCAGCAGTGATAAGGAGATATGAAAAGGATATAGAACGACGAGTAAACGCAAGAAATAAAGGAAATGGGGCTCTACACTCTATTGTGGAAGTCAGAATGTGTCAAAAAAGGCACGTATGGCAATTCACAATGCTATGTTGGTCCCTACTTTAACGTATATATTAACGTATATATTTAATAAAACGTATGGTAGTGTGAGTTGTGTGTGGCAGAAGCAGCACGAAAGTAGAAAAAATGCAGAAGAAATGTGGTTGCTAAGTATGTTAGGAAATAAGTATGTTAGGGAATCTAAGTGACAGGGTGAGAAATTATGTGATAAAAGAAGAGTGTGGTTTGCAACATGATGCTGTGACCAGGATTAAAAAAGGAATGCTTCAGTGGTTTGGTCATGTAGAAAGAAAGATTGAGGAAAGAGTGACAAAGTTTAAGCGTGGTGAAGCCATGCTGCAGTTACATCAATTTTTTTGCACTTACAATTTGTATTATATACAATTGTGTATAATACAATTTATAGCACGAATGGGTCGGCTCGACCGGGGAAGTACCACGCTCTCACAGTATACCAGCGTCAAATAGTAGCTTAATGCTGCTGTGTTTCGTATTGTGAGTGTAGAGAACCGGAGATCCTTTTTACTGGAAAAGAGGCATTCCATCTTAGTCCTCACGGGTGACAACGCATCTACATTTTGATTTGTAACAACCACTTACCATCATGTGAACTGTGTGCTCTTTTGTCACACTATCCTTAAAAAAAAGCAAATTTATGTTGCAGAAGTGATTTGAAAGTCGGAAAGGTACGTCCTAGACGAAAGTTTATCAACCAAATTGGCGATATATGGAAAATGGGCCAAATTAGGAGTACCCTTTACCGACGTGTGACGTTAAATTCTCTTTTATTTTACGACGCCTGGTAATAAATGCTAAAATGTTAAAAGTTATAATCATTGTAGGTGAGTCAGAAACGTGAAAAGCTGTAATAATGATAATGATGAATATTCAATTTAGAATAAAGAGATAAATCTAGGTATACGAGTATACTAATACGTGAACAGAAAACAATGTAACTTTTTAATCTTATTGAGCGCATGGAGGTTTGTCTATTTTGGCATAGTTAAAGTTTTTATGGAAAATGGGTGCAAAAAGGTGAATTTATATATAATACGTATTTACAAACACGTTCAGTAAAATAAAATAAAACAAAATATTCATTATGAAAGTTCATGCTACCAATGTCAAACTCATAATATAATCATAATATATAGTTTGAATTCAAATAGTCGCACAGAGTAGAGATTATTGCCAAACATTTCAAATTATTCCTAAAAAATTATTACTACTTAACCTTTTATTCTTTCAAATTTTCCTTTTCAATAGTCTAAGGGAGTGTACGTCAAAACAAAAAAGCGTTTTATAAATTTTATTTATGAGATAGCCGTGTATTTATACAAACCGAATTTTTTTATTATTTATGGTTGAATATCGATGTGATAAATGCATCAAAATAGCAGTATAAAACACAAAAATAAAACATTTAATTACGTCATCACTTGTTTATTTTACGCTGTCACCTCATATGACACCCACGGGTAAATATGGATGGGGTAATGGATATTACTCACACTTACTTTCACCGCCACTACACGGTTTAAATTGTAACTCATACAACAGTCTGAAACTAGAAAATAGCGTTACCAGTGCTTGTTGAAATATTACAAGTGGTAATTTACTTAGTTTTATATCAAATAATATTTTGAATGGAATCTGTTTTGATAAATATTCCAATGTGGACAAAAAAGAGATGACTTATGCGTACTCCCGTTCATTTTTATAGGCTGCTTTTTACAAAATATATATATATATATATATATATATATATATATATATATATATATATATATATATATATATATAATGCTCAATCGAAGGTGAGTGATATACTCGCCATTGATGTTAATACCGTATCCTTTCCAGTCCAGTAGCTTGAAAACGTCTTCCGATGCAGCGGTGAAGAGTTTCGGGGATATGACGTCACCCTGTCTTACACCTCTCTGCAGTTGGATAGGTTTCGAGCTCTGGTTCTGTACTCGGATAGCCATCGTAGCCCTACTGTACAAACACTTCAGCACTTCGATATACCGACAGTCAACTTGGCATCGCTGAAGGGACTGTAGCACCGCCCAAATTTCGACGGAATCAAAGGCTTTCTCATAGTCCACATACGCCAGGCAAAGTGGCAGATTGTACTCTTGGGTCTTCTGTACAACCTGCCACAGAGTATGTATGTGGTCTATGGTACTGAAGCCTTTTCGGAAATCGGCTTGTTCGGGAGGCTGGAAGTCGTCGAGTCTGCGTGCGAGACGATTCGTAATGACTCTCGAAAACAGCACGTAGACGCAGCTCAGAAGGGAAATCGGTCTGTAGTTCTTCAAGGGATCCTATAATCAATAAATTGAAAACTAAACCCAAGCTTACCACTGAAAGACCTCAGGACATAGTCAGTTCATTTTGCATAGATCGGACCATAAACAATAATTAAAAAATTAAAAAAGCTGAAGGTACTCCGGGTTTAACAATGACATCGGGACGTCAGTCACCTCAGTCCCCCGTGACCATGGGTGCTGGAAAGCGCCCGAAACGTCGGGAATTAAAAATAATAGTAATTAAAAGTAAAATAAACGCGATAAAATCCGTAAGAGTAGTTTTAATCAATATGTGGTGTTCGCGTAAATATAAGAAATCATTATAAAAAAAGAATCATTAAAATCGATTTACCCAGAAAAAAAATCTGAAGTTACACATATAAAAAAACAAAAAGTAGAATTGAATACCTCCTCCGTTTTGAACTCGGTAAAAATAGATCAGCAAAAGATATCAATAATTGAATTAGCCGCTTGATAGGCACCCTACGAGCTTTATTGCGTGTTCATCCGATCCGTCTGCTTTTTTGCTTTTGAGCGAATTGTATTATACTGATCTAAGTAATATTTTTTACAATGATATAATAAAATTTCAAGTTTTAACATCATTAATAATTTATAACCTATTTAGTAATCATTGCTAATTTGTAGCAACTTCAGACACATCCCTGTCCCCATCGGTAGTGTGCCTGTTCCTAATAGTCGGACGTACAACACGTACGAATTAACTTGAGACTCCGCTGGAATGCGACCCCCCTTCCCGACCCCCGCACCGCGTCCCGCGTTGGCAGTGCGCGTTCAGTACCGATAGCATTTTTGTTACGGATACGCGTCTAGACTCTAGTTCGATATTTTTGATAACTGTTTGTTATTTGGTTTGGACTTTTGTTTGTTTTTTTATAGTTGAACGTTATTTTATCTGTTTGTTGTTAATTGCGTTGTTTTATTGTTAAGTTTGGACGTTGTGTTGTGCCGATCGTATACAGTGACAATGAATAATAAATATTATAATAAATCCTTATTAATATTCCTTACTTTTATTCCTTGATTTTACATAGTTTGTGCTGTTCCGCTTATCCAAGATTGATTCACTTTCACCCTAAGGTTGCCTGGAAGAGATTGCTTTTTAACAATAAGGTCGCCTGTTATGCTTTGTATTTTTATTGTGTACGAATCTGTAACACTTTTTACAGTGCAATAAAGTGTATAATAAATAAATTAATAATATTATAAATGAGGAAGTGTGTATGTTTATTTCTTTGTTCTTCCTTGACGCGTTAACTAAAAATAATATTCTATATATTGTTACGCGCTAAAATCGCACACTAGCGCCATCTAGTGTCAGGAACGAGAGCGAGGGGAGCGTCGCAGAAAATGACATCACAAATCTTTCGACCGACAGCGCCACCCGAAGAACTAAGTTTCTGGAAAATCTACACTCGAATACTCGTTGCCTGGCGCGCATTTACTTGAATGTTCGGGACGCTTCTTTGCTAATTATATAAATAGGCGCTGCAAGATGCGATCGGAGCAGAGTTGAACTCGGCGACACAAGCGAAGCTTCGGAGCGGAATTAAGTGAATTAGTGTGTTTAATTATTAGTGTTTTTAGTTTTAATTTGTGTAAAGTAAATTAAAGTGTTAATTTAGGTAATTTTATCGGCAATTTTTATTGTCACGAACCTCAAGCTCGTAACAATTGGTGTCAGAAGTGGGATGGATGAAGGCCCGTGCTACCAAGCCTAAGTGGAGGGACGTCTCAGCGATGAGTTCAACCACGAAAAGCTATTGGGCCCAATGGGACAGCTTGCTGCTTCAAGATGGAGTCCTGTGCCGTAAATGGGACAATGGTCGAGGAGACAGCTGTCGTTTGCAAATGGTTGTCCCTAAAGCTAAAGTGCCGAATGTTCTACAGCTGTGCCATAATGGTTGTTCAAGAGTTCATCTGGGAGATAAACGAACTCTACTGAAGGTCCGAGAACAGCTTTACTAGGTCCATTATCGTGACGATGTCGAGGATTAGCATCGTACATGTACAAGTTGTGCGGCTGTGAGGGGACCTCAGACACGGAGTAGAGGAGCATCGAAATTGTACAATGTTGGTGCACCACGGGATAGGACATCCCTTGACATTGCGGAGCCGTTACAGAAAGGCGCAAAGGGGACTCCTAAGATCGTCCATGTGGATCGCTTGGCGCGTTATTATGGGACCGATAATGCTCGGGACGAGCATGTCTTAGGAGGGGGGCAGTGTTACGCGCTAAAATCGGCACACTAGCGCCATCTAGTGTCAGGAACGAGAGCGAAGGGAGTTTCGCAGAAAATGACATCACAAATCTTTCGACCGACAGCGCCACCCGAAGAACTAAGTTTCTGGAAAATCTACACTCGAACACTCGTCGCTTTGCGCGTATTTACTTGAATGTTCTGGATGATTCGGTACTAATGTGAATTTATAGGCGCTGCAAGGTGCGATCGGGGGAAGTATTGAAGTTGGCGGGACAAGCGAAGCTTCGGAGCGGAATAAAGTGAATCAGTGTGATTAATTATTAGTGTTTTAAGTTTAAATTTGTGTAAAGAAAATTAAAGTGTTAATTTAGGTAATTTTATCGGCAATTTTTATTGTCACGAACCTCAAGCTCGTAACAATATCTTAGGAGGGGGCAGTGTTGCGTGAATAAGTCAACGTCATACACTAGCGCCATCTAGTGTCAGGAACGAGCGAGCGAGGGGAACGTCGCAGAAAATGACATCACAAATCTTTCGACCGACAGCGCCACCCGAAGAACTAAGTTTCTGGAAAATCTACACTCGAATACTCGTTGCCTGGCGCCCATTTACTTGAATGTTCGGGACGCTTCTTTGCTTATTATATAAATAGGCGCTGCAAGATCGGAGCAGAGTTGAACTCGGCGACACAAGCGAAGCTTCGGAGCGGAATTAAGTGAATTAGTGTGTTTAATTATTAGTGTTTTTAGTTTTAATTTGTGTAAAGTAAATTAAAGTGTTAATTTAGGTAATTTTATCGGCAATTTTTATTGTCACGAACCTCAAGCTCGTAACAATATTATAAAAAATAAATATTTAAAATATATAAAAATGGCAACAGTATGTCACTTATTACTTCACCCCTTGCCAGAACATTTTATTTCGTTTTTATTAATAATCTCATGCAAATCTCAAAAATTTCAAATAAAAAAATATTACAACGCATAATTTTGCACACCGTACATTGACAATTACGTCATCGGCCCAGGTCTCAAGTTAATTCGTACGAGTTATACATAATTATTTTTCACATTTACCGATTAATACTTATTTTTACGAATTTGATATTTGGCCGTGTAGTGCCGATGCTAGAGAACCCATTATCCCATATTTTACCTTGTCATAAAATACGACAGATGGAAATAAAACAGAAGACGGGCAATAGCATCATTTTCATTAAAACTCAAATTAATAAAAAACTGCAGTTGCCAAGCCCCACATATGGCAGCTATTGCAACTCCCTAGTAAGCAATCTACAGGCAAGGCTTATGTTTAACAGCGGTTTTTGATAGGATGTAACCTCCTTACATTTTGTGGCCCATAATTCCCAATTAAAGTTTCGTACAAAACGACAATAAAATAAAGTCTAATACAATGTTAACACAAATATCGTGAAAAGAATAGTTAACTTTTCGCTAGTTTTATTCATCCACTGATTAGTCTTTTAATCTATATCACGTATCAGAATATTTGATCGTCCGATAAACCGCGTTGGCATTTTAAACCTACCAACGGTTCAAAGTGTGCGGTTTGTCAGCTGCGGATTATTGGACTTGTCTAACTTCCTACACAAAGAATTAAACACGGTAAAAATTAAATAAATAAGACCCACCTTATAAAATAAAATTGTGTCTTATCTAGTTTGATACAAATAATTCCAAAATTTATTTAATACGATCCGTATTCCTTAAGTGATTAATTATTTACAATCGATTAAATCTATTGAGTTAATTTCTCAAGATATTGTAAGGCTTGTATAAAAGAAAAAATAATAACTATGTCGTTTCAAAAGCGATAAATTGGATTCTAATCCAATAATACAGTAAATATTTTGGGCCATTTACGAGTATCGGAATAAATTGATTACTTACATGCATCAATATGCTATGTTATTTATTTCAAATTGATAGTAGCGAATGAAATATTAAGTGTTTATTGTTAAATGTATTTTTGTTGTGATTTTAATCTAAGTTCTAATACAATAAAGAAGATTATATCATTGTGTATCATTGCGCCACAAGTGTAAACCTAATACAGAAGCACAAACTCACACATCAGATATCAAAGCAGGACACTCGTTGTTAACTACCGTTGCCGATAACTCATTTACGGATTAACATCCGAAGTAGACTAGAATGCCATGTTGAGAGTTACAACATCTGAGGTAGACTGGAATGCACTATAAGATCCTTTTATATATTGATTTGTATCCAATTTCATCATGTATTTTTTTGTGAATGTGTATGTAATTTTGATAAGAGGATATGTTAAAATGTTTATCAAAATATTCATCTAATTAGTAATCAATTACAACTAAAGCCATGTGTTATTATCTCGAGAAACTTTTTGTGTAACTGTTTGGTCTGTGTCATAATTAATAAAAATAAATTAGTATAGCAAAAGCGTCTTGTGCATTTTTAAACCAATCGCTGGCCACCACGAGTGACAAATGACCACTATTATTACGAATTATATTATTGTAAATTATTAAGAAGCGGGCGTAAAGATGTTTAAGAGAGTTTAGCTAGAAATATTTGCTTGTTCATTCAGTAGTGCAAAGTTACTGTTATCCTTTTTTTAATACCTGCAACTAAAGTAGGACTAAGACTTTTAAATCAAAAAACGTTTCTTTTTGTTAGACTTTATTCTAACAGATGTTTAGCAAAATGATTAAATATTTGTACGAATATTGGCTCCAGTTGCATGAAAATCATTTTAATTGAATATTCTTCATTGAATCTTACTCAATGTATAGGAACAAAATGTGGACTCAGTGCTAAAACCACTGTCTGTCAGTCAATTCCTGTGAGTGTCGTTAGAGGGGACTATAGGATAGTAATAGCGTGTGGCCAGGCAATAAAAATACCTTGTGACTTCCGATTGAAGGTATTATTACCATCTCGTTAACTTCAGACTTAAAATACCCAGGACCAGTAACAAGCAGCATCATAGGTGCGAGACGTTTTGTACTAGGATCGTCTTTATTCCATTACAGCCTATAAAAGCCCACTGTTGTAGGCCTTTCCAATAGCTTGTCTCATAGGGAGGATTTTTCGATAGTTGCCACAATTGGCATTGGCAGGCGGATTGGCAGCCGTAGTCTTTCATTATATTGAGTTGTTTTCAGGCAGATGATTGACACGGATCGTCAATCAGCCTGCAATGCTTGACGATTAAGACAACTCATCCAACAATGAGAAAGGCCAATGTCGAGCAGTGAATTTTATTGGCTGATTATGAATAATAATAATAATGTTTATAATAATAATAATGTTTATTTCTCCATAAATAAGAATAAAAAGAAGATTGGGTCTGGTTGGGATTCAAGCCCACTAATCATTCATGAATAATATTTAACTGCTACTTTTTCTACATAACTTTCAGCATATGTTTTAGTCTATAACGCTTTTTGTATTAGAGGAGAACTATAACAAGCAGTAAGTTTACAGCCGATAACTCTACATTTGAAACTCGGGTATACAGAACTGGAGCCTCAAACAAACTAAACAATACAATAAGGTGTGTAGGGATGCTCAACGCCTTCATATTCATAAGTCAGTTGAAAATGGGGATACAGCAAAGGTCTGGAAATTTCTTAGAACATTGGGTGTTGGGAAATCTAAGAATACTCCAACGACAAATGATTTAAACGTTAATCTTTTAAATAAACATTTCTCTTCTTCATCCTGCTTAGATAGTACTGCTAAGGCTAATACACTAACATTTCTTTCAACTATTCCCACTCCCAGTCACTCCTCTTTTATTTTTAAACTGTAAGTGCGTAGGCGTAGGATCATATGCCGTTATAATTAGCAAATAAATTACTGCAGACCACTAATAACTATATTTATTAACACGCAAGTACAAGTTAGACAAGAGTACGAAATAAAATATGATTGCATTGGAAACATTGCTTATATAGGTGAGAATAATTAACAATAATTAAAATCGCGATATGTTGTTTATCTTAACCTACACACTGATTGGTCGTATTCACAGCGAACACAATACATGCGCAAGCAGCCGTTGAACTCCGCCCATGACGCCGTCGATGAGAACAATAGGTACACAGGCGGCCATCGAACTCTGCTGGCGCTACGACCAATGGGAACGCATGCGCCCTAATGAGCGGGCGTTGCTTAGCGATGACGTAGAATATCGTCCGATGTATGACGTAGGAGTGGCGTGATGTTTAGGTCCGTTCTAGCTACTAATTTACTCGCCACACTACTCCCCCGTTGAGACCGTAACTACGGGCGATAGTAATCTGGAAACCTTACTGTGCGTCCGCTTCTGGTCGTTTTGGTGGTAGTTTGACTATAGTCACTTAGGTTTTGTGGAATGGTCTCTGCGGTCTCTCTGGCAACATACGCTGGCTTCAGGCGGTCTATTGAGATCCTTTGTGTCCTGCCCCTGGATTTCTACGTCGTATGTTTTGGAGTCCCGTCTCAGGACTTTGAATGGACCTGAGTAGGGTGCCTCGAGTGGTCTTCTTGCGGGACCTTGGCGGACGAAGACATGCGTCTAAGTTCTGAGGACTTTAGGCACATAAAATATTCGACTGGAACTGCCATGCCAAGACGTGGGTTGTGGGGTCAATCTACTGACGTGCGCGCGTAGTCGACCAGCCACGGTGGTCGGGTCCGTCTCCGTATTGGAATTTGGGGAAAAGAACTGTCCAGGCAAACGGAGTGGTTCACCGTAGACTAGCTCTGCTGCCGATGATTGCAAGTCCTCTTTCCAGGCGCTGCGGATACCGAGGAGGACCCATGGTAGAACTTCAACCCAATTTGAAGATGCGTGGCAAGTGATGGCGGACTTCAATTGGCGGTGCAGTCGTTCTACGAGACCATTGGCAGCTGGGTGATAAGCTGTGGTAGTGTGGTGTGTTGTACTGACCAGTGCGGTGAGCTCCTTAAAAGTGTGCGATAAGAACTGTCTGCCGCGGTCTGTAGTGATGTGTTCTGGACATCCGAAGCGTGAAATCCATCCATTTGTTAGAGCGATGGTGCACGTCTCTGCTGTCATGTCCTGGAGTGGGTACGCCTCAGGCCAAAGAGTGAAGCGGTCGACAATCGTGAGGCAGTATCTGTACCCAGAACATAATGGCAAGGGACCGATCAGGTCAAGGTGTATATGCCGAAAGCGTGCTGAAGGTGGTATGAATGATGCGAGCGGTGCTGAAGTGTGCCGAGCTACCTTGGATCGTTGACAGTGCTGGCACTCCTTTGCCCATTGCCTACAATCCCGCTTAATGCCAGGCCAGACGAACCTCTGCGTCGTCAGCCTTCGCTCCTGGATGACTCAAGTTATGTAGTGCATTAAATACCTGTCTGCGGAACGAAGGTGTGATAAACGGCCGTGGACTCGGGGTGGAGACGTCACAGTATATATGCAGGTCCTGTCCCGGTATCCTAAGCTTCTCCAACTTCAGGGCAGAGCCGTTCTTCAGCAGATCGTGTAGCTCGCTGTCGGTGTCTTGCTCACTGGCTAGGGACTGGTAGTCTAAGGGCATAGAAATTTCATTAATGCGGGAAAGAGTGTCAGCGACTATATTATCTTTTCCGGCAATATATCTGATGTCCGTAGTAAACTGGCTGATGAAGTCAAGGTAGCGAAACTGGCGTGGTGAGCAGTTAGTTCGGTGCGTTGTAAAAGCAAACGTCAGTGGCTTGTGGTCTGTTATGACCGCAAAATTTCGTGCTTCGACCATGAAGCGGAAGTGTTTGATGGCTTCGTAGATGGAGAGAAGTTCGCGATCATAAGGACTATACTTCTTCTGGCTTGGACTTAGCTTCTTGGAAAAGAATGCCAGTGGTTTCCATTCGCTGTCCTGGTATTGCTGCAGGACTGCCCCTATTGCTGAATTTGAAGCGTCTGTATGAATCGCCAACTCTGCTTGTGAATCAGGGTGTACCAATAGTGTGGCTTCAGAAAGACTATTCTTGCAGTTATTAAATGCCTCCAACAGATCGGGTGTCATGTTGATAGGTTGTGAACCTTTCGTCTTTGGGCCGGTGAGCATTTGGTTCAGTGGAGCTTGAATGGTAGCTGCTTTTGGTATTAAACGGCGATAAAAGTTTACCATTCCAAGAAAACTTCTGAGTTCCTTGACGGTTTTTGGTGGAGGGAATTCTCGAATAGCCTGCACCTTCGCATCCATTGGCTGGATTCCCGCTGCTGAAACCTTGAATCCCAGGAAGTTGACCTCAGGCTGCTCAAAAACGCACTTGTTGGTGTTTATTAGAACGCCGTATTCCGTCAGTCTTTGAAAAAGTTGCCTGAGGTGTTGCTGATGCTGCGTGCTGTTAGAGCTGTATACCAGGATGTCATCCAAGTATCCAAAACAGAAGTCCAATCCCCGGAGAACCTCGTCCATGAAGCGCTGGAACGTTTGAGCGCCATTTCTGAGGCCGTAAGCCATGAACGGGAACTCATATAAGCCAAATGGTGTTGTGATAGCGGTCTTGCATACGTCAGTTTCGCAAACTGGTATCTGGTTGTAGGCTTTAACCAAATCCAATGTTGAGTAGACAGTACTTCCGGCCAGCTGTTGTGTAAAGTCCTGCAAGTGTCTGATGGGGTACCTGTCCGGGATTGTGCGTGCGTTCAATGAACGGTAATCACCGCAAGGTCTCCAGCCATCGTTCTTCTTGCGAGCTAAATGCAGTGGCGAAGACCAAGGGCTATCGGATCTGCGCGCTGTGCCGTTTTGTAGCATCTCGTCAAACTCCTGCTTTGCAATCTTCAAACGCTCAGGGTCTAAGCGACGCGGACGGCTGGTTACAGGTGGACCCGGAGTAGTGCGGATGTAGTGTACCGTTGAATGTTTTATTAACTTTTGCTTACCAGCAGGACGAGTGAGGTCGGGAAACTCTCTCAGCAGACGATGGTAAGCGCAGTCGTCGATGGTTGTTCGAACAGATGAGATTGCCTCTGTTGAAGTATGACGTGGTACAGCAACTGTGAGCGACGTTACGCCATCGATCAGACGCTGGTTACGGCAATCGACTAGTAGGTTGTAGTGACCTAGAAAGTCAACGCCGATGATGGGCTTCGAGACGTCGGCTACGGTGAATCGCCAAGTAAAAGCTCGTCGAAGTCCTAAGTCGATTGTTAATGGCAAGTAGCCATAAGTAGAGATAATTGTTCCGTTGGCTGCGAACAACTCGTACTTTGTCTTGGTTCGTGGCTCCCGAACAGCGGATCGCGGAAAGACGCACAGGTCTGAACCTGTATCGATGAGATATTGCACCTTTGTTTTGCGGTCCGTTATGAACAGGCGGCTCGAAATCGCTAGGCAGTCGTTTACCGCCACTAATGGCTGCCTTGGTAGTTTCCCTTTTTCTGGTAGGTACAGGGTTGAGTACACTTCCGTGCTTTTTCACCAAACCGGTAGTGGTAGAAACAATGCGGGTGATCGCTAGGACGTGAGCGTGAACGGGGGCGGTATTTTTTTCTTGAACCGTTAGAGCGTGAACGTGAACGCCTACGTAACTCCATACTCATTGCTTCCACTTTTTGGCTGAGCTCTGTCACTGTCCGCGTTAAGGCTTCAATGGTGTTATTAATTGGAGCCGTAGGTGTAGATGACGTACTAGCTACTTGCGCAAGTACTTGACTGTTGGCTAGCATAGTTGGAGGAACAACGTCATTTACCCGGTCTGCAAGCTCGGCCAAGTCTTCTAGCGACATCTCGCGGCGATGCAGGTCTGCAGGTGTGTAGGAGTCGGCTTGCTCACATTGTTCTGATGAACTCAGCTGGTACATTTGCTCCGGCTAGGTGCTGCAAATGCCGGAGGAATTGCGTCGGCTTTCTGTCTCCTATCTCCTCGTGCATTAACAGCTGTTTGATCTTTCTTTCCTGGGAAGCGGACAGTCTTCGTATCAGCTCCGTCTTCAAAGTATCAAACTTGTTTGCGGCCGGTGGGGAAACTATTAAGTCTCGTACTTCTGCTGCGTGTTGCGGTTCCAGCTGTGCCAGGACGTAGTAAAATTTCGTGGCGTCAGCGCTGATGCTGGAAAACGTGAACTGCCCCTCCAGTTGCGCGAACCATAGTTCAGGATCATCAGGGTTGAAAGGGGGTATTCTTACCCCAACTCGGCAGGATTCTCCCAAAACACCAGCCTTGGCACCATCAGCTTGCATCTTCTTCGAGGTCTTGAACGTCGGGGTCACCAGTGTAAGTGCGTAGGCGTAGGATCATATGCCGTTATAATTAGCAAATAAATTACTGCAGACCACTAATAACTATATTTATTAACACGCAAGTACAAGTTAGACAAGAGTACGAAATAATATATGATTGCATTGGAAACATTGCTTATATAGGTGAGAATAATTAACAATAATTAAAATCGCGATATGTTGTTTATCTTAACCTACACACTGATTGGTCGTATTCACAGCGAACACAATACATGCGCAAGCGGCCGTTGAACTCCGCCCATGACGCCGTCGATGAGAACAATAGGTACACAGGCGGCCATCGAACTCTGCTGGCGCTACGACCAATGGGAACGCATGCGCCCTAATGAGCGGGCGTTGCTTAGCGATGACGTAGAATATCGTCCGATGTATGACGTAGGAGTGGCGTGATGTTTAGGTCCGTTCTAGCTACTAATTTACTCGCCACAGAACCATTCACTGCTTGTGGCGTTGAGAAGAGCGTTTTATCTATTACTTCCAATGCAGTAGGAAGTGATTGTGTCAGTCGTAATATGATTCTTCCTATTCTTGATATTATTCTTCCTATTATTTGTCATATCCTTAACTTCTCCATTTCTACAAATAGTTTTCCATCATCTTTGAAAAATGCTGAAGTTATTCCTATCCCAAAGAAAATTAATCCTGCGTCCTTTTCTGAATATCGTCCCATCTCTTTACTGCCCTTCTTATCAAAAGTCCTTGAACGCCTTGTTTATATCCAGTTCAACAGCTTTCTTTGTGCTAATTCTCTCCTTAATCCTTTACAGTCAGGATTTCGACCTGGACACAGTACTACCACAGCATTGGTGAACATTACCGATGACATCCGATTAGGAATGGAACGCGGCGAAGTAACTGTTCTTTGTTTATTAGATTTCAGTAATGCCTTTAATACCGTTGACCATGATGTCTTACTTGGTATAATGCGCTCTCTTAACGTATCTCCAACAGCGATTGGTTGGTTTCGAAGTTACCTGTCTGGGCGCCAGCAACGTATACGCATCGATGATACATTATCATCATGGTGTAACGTATGTGTTGGTGTGCCGCAGGGAGGCGTTTTATCTCCTTTACTTTTTGCAGTTTTTATAAACTCAATATCTAATAATTTAACTTCTTCCTACCACCCTTATGCAGATGATCTGCAAATATATACTAAATCTTGTCCCAACGATCTCCCCAATGCTATCAATGTCATTAATGCAGATCTCGAACGAATTCTCGAGTGGAGTAAAGCATACGGCCTTCACGTTAACCCAGCTAAATCACAAACCATTATCACCGGTAGCGCGCAAATGCTGAATAAGTTATCAGTTGATCACCTACCCCAAATTGTATTTAATAAAACTAATATCCCTTACAGAGATTCAGTGAAGAACTTGGGGATTCACATAGATAAAAATCTGTCATGGGACCATCAAATCAAAGAGATCCACCGTAAAGTTTATGCCTCTGCAGCCTCCTTGCGTAGATTACGTAACTTTCTTCCAATATACACCAAAACTGTGCTTGCCAAGTCCCTTCTTTTCCCTATTTTCGACTATGCAGACGTCAGCTATCTAGATCTCACCGAAGCTCAGCTTGATAAACTTGAGCGAATTCAGAATTTCTGTATAAGGTTTATATTTGGATTACGTAAATATGACCATGTCTCTCTTTTTCGTACTAAGCTCAAGTGGTTGTAGATACGTCTTCATCGGAATGCTCACATACTTCATATTCTCTATAGTATTCTCTTTAATCCTTCTTACCCTTCTTACCTCAAAAATCGGTTTGTGTTTCTTCGTGATTCCCATTCGCGTAACCTGAGATCAGAAGAGAGCTTGAAATTGTATATGCCATTGCATACTAGTAAATTTATGAACAAGTCTTTTACTGTACAGGCCGTTCGTTTATGGAATGAACTCCCATTGGCAGTCAACCGCGCTCCATCCCTACCGGTTTTTAAAAAAACTAGTAAAGAACCATTACCTTGCTCCCACACTAGTCGTTTAATATAATATAATATAATATAATATAATATAATATAATATAATATAATATAATATAATATAATATAATATATAAGTAGTATATTGATTGCATTTAGTTAAATAATTAAATATATATTTTTTGTATGTATATATGTTTGTAGTCTATGTATGTTTTGTTATATATATATATATATATATATATATATATATATATATATGAAATATGTATTCTTTTTTTTATCACACCAATGTGCCCTACCCTTGTAATTTTTGTGTAATCCTGTCCATTCACTGGTTGTCTGGAAGAAATTGCTATCAGCAATAAGACCGCCCATTGCATACTTCTTTTGTATTTATAATTAGTAATTCTTCTTATATATGGTGTGCAATAAAGAATATTAAATAAAATAAAAATAAAATAAATAAACAATTTGAAATCTAAGGTTTTGTTCAGCTAACACAAGATGCAGGTCATCTATTAAAAAAAGTAGTAAAAGAACGGGAATATTATCGTAACTAATGAAGGTACACGTATTGGACTCTCTACTACTTTGAAAGCAGCAAGATATGTATTAGTGGTTAAATATAGCTTATATAAAGCTTGTTTTCACGTGGAAACAGACATTTTTATGAATGGTTTGTAAAACAAAATTTAATTTTTTTAAATTAACATTTTTGTAAATTTATTCCTATTTATCTTTTTCTGGAATAAAATATAACAAATTGTTTTTATACACTTTAGAATATTAGAAATAAAATAATGAGCATATTATAAAATCACTATAACTTGAGTTATCATGGTATCAAAGCAAAACATACTGTTATGTTTACGACATTTTATTTTATGAGGCCTATGTTCAGCTATGGACTTGTAGAGAGTAGAGTTACAGCCTATAAACGTCCCACTGCTGGGCACAGGCCTCCCCTCATTTTTGAGATGGTTTTAGGGAAAGGAGGTGTCCACCGCGCTGCCCTAATGCGTGTTGGCGAACTTCACATGTCTTCGAAATATTTTTTATTATTTCCCAGACATGCAGGTTTCCTCACGATGTTTTTTCTTCACCGCCGAGCACGTGGTAAATCAGCATAATCATGGTAATTCATATAATTAACAGTTTAAGGTATATTACACAGCTTTACCACATGTTCGATGGTAAAATTAATCATCGTGAAACATGACTGAATAATATGTCAAAAGTATGTGAGGTAAACTGCAGCGGCAGTTGAATACTACCAATCTAATACAGAGGTTTATTTGAGTAACGTCATTGAAGATTACATATTTACTACTACAAGTCGCCTATCAATGGATCTAAGAATGTGGAAATATTAAGATTTTTAACTATCATCAATGGCCATTTATTTTATAAATTTTTCATTTTCACAAAAATACTTTTCCAAATTTTTCAGATAAAAAATAGCTAAGATCCCTTCTTTATCTGTTTGTGGAGTTTCATCACAATCAATCCAGCCATTCCAAGCATATTCCCGGACAAACAGACCGACACATTTTTTAACAATGATTATTCATGTACTATGTGTATATTATTAACCCTGTGAGCTCGGTTAAAGCAGTTATTTCGCTAAAGCAGACAGAGTTACAGACGCTTCGATATATTAAATAAATTAAATTAAGTTTTTCGGATAAAATATAGCCTTTATCACTCTTGGCATGATTCCTCTCTCTGTTCGTAAAATATGAAAACAATCACTTTAGCCATTTAGAATATAAAATTTTAGAGATTCACATTTTGGATAAACATGCCATGCACGCGCAAACAACTCTCATTAATTTAAAAAAAAATCGTTTGGAAACACGCCTGTCGAACATGGAAAATAATGCATAAATGGTGTGCAAGCGCAAACGCCTAATATTATGATAACGATAATTGACATTAATATACATAAATAATATACACGTCAGTTAGCTGAATGTCAATCTGACTTTTATATCCAATTAAACTTTTTATCTATACATTCGTCATCGTTCACGCACAGTGACCGGAGAGTCGTTTTTTGCTAGGGGAAATCTGCGCAAACAAAAGCAATCGTCTGTCACTACGAAACTCACGCATAACAATTAAAACAATGAAATACCAATTTCACACATGGCAAACATGAGCAACGAAACAAAAAATAAACGGCCTGCAATCACTGACGCCCCCTTCCCGGCTACGGTGGCAACTATGGTAAGGGCGGAGCAGGGGGGGGGAATCTCCGATGAAGGTTTGGTTGCCACCTAAGATGACTCGACCTGTCAACATTTAACGCACGCCCCCTGGGGACTGACGAGATGATCCTGGAGCTGGAAGAAGAGATGGACAAGTTGGGCTGGGATATAATAAGATTACCTGTGGTCCGAAGACAAGAGGAGGACATGGTAATCCTCGAATCCGGCAACTTGTTTTAACACCGGTAGGGAATGTAATATAAAACGGAATTTATCGTATCGCGGTTGAATTTATGAAGCAGCGCGTTATTAATTTACATAGCCTAAAGAACTTTATTTAGAATTTTTATTAAAAACCGTGTTTATTTAAGTGAAGGTAAATTTAAATTTTCTTTAAAAAAAAGGTGATAAACGAGTAGATACATAGTCCACCCGATGGTAAGTGGATACCCATAGACATATACATCCATTCTCGATTATGTCAAATTTCCAGTAAAAAGGGTTTTCGGTTTACTTTACTCACCATACGAAACACAACTGACTTTTGTGCTAGTATTCTGTCAGAGCGTGGTTCTACCCCGTTCAAGCCGTCTTATTATTATAACATAATATAGCCACGGTATATATATATATATATATATATATATATATATATATATATATATATATATATGACTAAATTGCACTTGACTTGACCAAGGTTTTGTACAGGGTTTTATCACCAGGCTGTTAAAATCCACGACTGGACATTGGCTTCTCCAATTTTAAGAAGGGTTTGCCAATATCGCCATGCTTGCTAGGCGGATCGACAATCGCAGTACCAGACGTCTCGCATCTTCTGACTCTCTTCGTTAGTCTTTTTTTGTTTTAAGTCTGCTGTAAACTGGTTCGTTATACCGACATCTATCGCAAGCCATAAAAACGTTTTGGTCTAAAATAGTCACCTCTAAAGACACCAATGGCACGGAACAAGACGAAAACAGAACGCCATCAAGCAGCACAATGGAATAAATATCAATTAAATTAATTTTCATAAAAAGTAAAAGCCCGCTTCAAAGAATTGTTTTTCCCCTATTAAGAAGACAAAGGAATTTCACAAGCTCAATGTCGTATAAAATAGTTACATTAAAACTTTATCCCCTACTTCCATCCTATCCATATCCATAATTGCATCCTTAGGTGGATTTTTTTTTCGAATGTATATGAAGCCACTCATGAAGTGTAAACTATTTAATAAAAATTATTATATTCTTTAAAGAGGCATTTTACTTCGACTCTGTTGTACGAAAAACTATAAAGCACGGTTGATTTACCTGCAACCATCGCTCCCTTCATGTTTCTTCAGTTCGATACAAAAATTTATAAAGAATAGATCATTTACTGTTCAAATAGTAAATAGAACTGCTGACTTGCTCAACTGTATTCGGGCACAGCACTTTTTTACAATAATATCATGAATATAATATTTCTTTTACCGCATTGCGACGACTGAGTTACTCATCCACACCTGGTCACATTATGGTAATGTAGTGGGTGCAGGCGACAAGCAATATATCTTGTACTGAATTACTGCCATCTACTCTAATAGTATACCTGTTAGAAGTTTTATTTTGTAACTCTTAGAATTTTAACTTATAGGAAAAAATAATTCCGTTTTTAAAATAGTCATATATTTCTAATTTGATTTCGCTGAGTGTTTCACGTTTATGGAGCTTTATGTGTGTCTGTTAGAAATGTATTTTTCAGAGAAAGTTTTCATGTTTCATTCATTTTTAAATTACTGTTAGTCAGAACTGTATAGGGTCAGTCGTTAGTTAAGAAAAGCTTTTAGAATGATCAAATTTTAAGCCTTATTTATTATATTTTGGGAGGAATCTTTCTTCTACATGTGCTATTTTCTTCTTATCTTTATTATACTAAGTTTTAAAAACAAACTTACTTATAAATTTAAGAAAATAAAAGCAATTAAATTTAAAATTACCAGTATGAGATAAAAAGCATCTATCAAATATATTTCAACTTAAACTGTTTAAAACTGAAAATGTAACGTAATTATCTAAATCTACAACAACGAGAGCATATACGAATATCAAAAACAATACTTTTTTAATGATAGCAAAATGTTATTCTTAACATTATTTTTTTATTGTAACAAAAGAAGCAAAAATTTATTTGCTAGTGTACAAATTTTACGAACAGTTTCATTCGACTAACGAACTAAAGGAAATGAACGTTGCTAGCGTAAAGTTTTTTGGCACTTACAAAGATTCCATTCAAGAAAATTACTTTCAAGAACTAGTTTGTTGCAAACTTTTTAAGTCGATTTTAGTCGATTTTCCTCTTTTGACAACATCCTTTTTTCTGACGAGGCTCATTTTCATTTAAATGGGTTCGTAAACCGACAAAATTCTCGCTATTGGAATGACGAGAATGCAAAAAATGAAACATCAAAAACCACTGCATAGTCCGAAAGTAACGGTATGGGCAGCAATCTCAAGCAAATGAATTATTGGCCCTTTCTTCTTTGAAGATTCACGAGGACGAAATATCACCTTTAACACCGACCGCTATGTTGCGATGTTAGAGGTATATTTGACTCCAGAACTTGCGAAATCGAGAATTGCGATTACGAGGACTTGGTTCCAACAAGACGGAGCGACCTGTCACACATCAAATGACTCTATGGCGGTTGTGAGACAGATGTTTGCTGCAAGACTAATTTCCAAAAGAGGTGATATCCCTTGGCCCCCACGTAGCCCTGACTTGACGCCTCTTGACTTTTTGTGGGGATACCTTAAACATAAAGTCTATATGAACAATCAGAGGAACATCAGCCAGCTAAAGGAAAATATAATAATAAGTGGGGAAATGGCAGCTATCACCCCAGATTTATTGACAAGAGTTTTCACAAATCTGCGTTCGCGTTTAGAGGAGTGCCGTCTTCGAGAGGGCCGTCATTTAGATGATGTTATTTTTAAAAATAAACTACATTTAATTACCTTACCATCCTATATTTTATTTCAACCTTTTGTATTTATTTTTTTAGCCTATACTTAATTCACCGCATCTTCCCGCTAATTATTCAAAATAAAAATTAATTTCTTATCTCAAAAAATAAATTTATAAATGTTTATTTTAACACTTATTTAAATATATTTGTGTGATAAAATATTTAAATGGTTTTATCTCAAGTTTGGGCTATAAATTCTTCTTAAATTTCAAAATATACGAGCAATTGTACTCTTTTACACACTGGGTCTTGTCTTGGACTTTGAAGAAGGGGCAAACGAGCATGCGGCTCACCTGATGTTAAGTGACTACCGCCGCCCATGATCAACCGCAACACCAGGGGAATTGCGGGTGCATTGCCGGCCCTTTAGAAAGGAGTAAGCTCTTTTCTTGAAGGTCCCCAGGACGTATCGGTCCGGAAAAATCGCCGGTGGTAAACTATTCCAAAGAGAGGTTGTACGTGGAAGAAAACTTCTTGTGAAACGTACAGTGGTGGACCGCCAAGCATCCAGATGGTATGGATGGTATCGGGACGTTTGACGTGCAGTGCGTTGACGAAATTTGGCTGCTGGGATTAATCCGAACAATTCCTCAGAGCACTCCCCGTGATAGATGCTATAAAATACACAAAGAGATGCAACATCTCTTCACAACGCCAGTGAATCGAGCCGATCGGAAAGCACTCGGTCGTCGACGATTCGAGCCGCTCTGCGCTGGATGCGATCAAGTGGAAGAAGCTGGTACTGGGGAGCCCCAGCCCAGAGATGGGAACAGTATTCCATGTGCGGCCGAACCTGCGCCTTGTAAAGTTGCAGGCGGTGTGCCGGCATGAAATACTGTCCCGCTCTGCTGAGCACGCCAAGCTTTTTAGAGGCCAATTTGACCTTCCCTTCCAAGTGACAACGAAACTGCACGTCACTCGATATGTCGACGCCGAGGATTCCGATACTGGCTGAGGCAACAAGGAGAGTGCCTTGAAACTGAGGGGATACGACAAGGGGGTTCTTTTTAGCGGTTAACGCGCAAACTTGTGTCTTCTGAGGGTTAACCTGGACTAGATTTAGTCGCCCCCAATCCGAGACACTGTCCAGCAGAGACTCGACTTCAGACACAAGTTTGTCCCGGCACTCGGAGACGTTTTCCCGAGAAATATTGGCTCGGCCGGTGTAAAGAGCATCACCAGTGCTGTCATCTGCATAGCAATGAATGTTACGGGTATGCAACATGTCATTGATATGCAGAAGAAACAGCGTTGGCGATAGCACGCAGCCCTGTGGAACACCAGCATTAATAGGCTTGCAATCGGAGCTTGCACCGTCTACAACGACCTTGATGCTCCGATCTGCAAGAAAGCTGGTGATCCAATCGCACAATTTCTCGGGAAGCCCATAGGAAGGGAGCTTCGAAAGAAGCGCTTTGCGCCAAACCCGATCGAAGGCCTTCGCAATGTCCAAACTAACGGCCAATGCCTCCCCTTGAACTCTACTGCCTCTGTCTGTAATCTGTGAGTTAGGTAGACCGAGAAGATCACCAGCTGACCGACCACGGCGAAAACCGTATTGGGAGTAGGAATACCGGAAAAGACGCGTTAAAACCGGTGCCAACTCTGGAGCACACGTCCTCAGCACAATTGGGGGGATTCCGTCAGGCCCACTCGACTTGTGGATGTCCAGGGAGAGGAGTGCTTTGCGAACCGAGCGCTGTGTGAAGTGCGCTTCCGGCATGGAGCACTCACACCGCGGGATGGTCGACGGAATACTCCGCCCGTCATCGAGAGTCGAGTTAGACGCAAAGAAAGAACCTAGAAGATCAGCTTTCTCCTTTGCGGTATGGGCCAGTGAGTCGTCCTCCCTGTGCAGAGATGGAAGAGATGGCTGACAGAAATTCCCCTGGACAGCCTTGGCGAGAGACCAGAATGCACGGGTTCCAGAAGGAAGGCGAACTAGTTTCTCGCCAATTCTGCCTATGTGATCTGACTTTGCCTTGGCAATGACTCTTTTGAAGGACCTAGAGGCGGAATTATACTTCTTTTTTAGAGCGCTGGTGTTTACATCCCGGGACGCTGATGTATCAGCCCAGGCTTGGTAGCACTCCTGCTTATAGCATGATGCTATTTTACAGGAGCGACCAAACCATGGCTGAGACTTGCCTCCAATGGGCACCACAGAGGAAGGAATAAAAAGTTCCATACCCTGAAGTACCACATCAGCAACAAAATCCGCAACAACGTTGGGATCATCCGGCGAGAAGCAAACCCGCCCCCAAGGGTAGGATGCAAAGAAAGACCGCATCCCATCCCAATCGGCTGACCTATAGTGCCAAACACGGCGGCAGCCTGCAGAATGCAACCGCGATTTCAGCGTGAGTGGCACCACACTTCGGACCAGACAATGGTCCGAGGAGCCTAAAGGGCCGTCGACGGAAATCTGATATCCGTCCGGGTGAGAGGTCAGCAGAAGGTCCAACAGGGAAGGTGCATGATCCTCCACATCTGGAATCCGCGTAGGCGAAGTAACCAGTTGTGTCAGACCATATGCCAAGGCAAAATCATGAACAGATCTCCCCGCATGATCGGTTGAACGTGAACCAAGCCATTCGGCGTGATGGGCGTTAAAGTCGCCGAGGATCACGATCTCTGCGGAGGGGGATCTGCTGTAGCAACGAATCTGCAGCCATTTGGACGTGGTCGAATAGTCGGTCTGTTTCGGCATTACCGCTATGGGACCTATAGAGGCACCCGTAGACGCGCGGATGGTCGTCGCTGTCTACGCGTAGCCAAAGGATGGACAGGTCCGAACCTTCAAGTCTGCCGAGGCGTCGAGAGCAGATGTCCTCTCTGACGTAAACGCAAACTCCAGCCCGAGGCACAAAGGAGTGTTCCAGTTTGTACCCCGGGTAGGAGAGATACGAGACATCAACCGGAGAGGACACCTGCGTCTCGGTCAGAAAGAGCAGAGCCGGCCTCGCCGTCTCGAGATGGTAGTGGACGGCGTTTAGGTTAGAGTGAAGTCCCCTGATATTGCAGAAATTCACGGACAGCGTGGCAGGGGTCGCCTTGGTCTTGTTGCTCCGTTTGCCCCGAGCAGTTGTAGTCTTGAGCGGAATTTTGCCCCCCCCCCCCTCCAGAATACGCGGGGCAGCCTGAGCACCCACGCTCAGAAGTGGAGAAACATGGTCGTGGATGCTCAGCGAGGAAATCTCCAGGGGTGCTAGTACCCTCCTGGGGTAGTCGATCATTATTTAATTCCATGTTGATGGATTTGGGCCTCCGGCCACCTGCACTCACCAGACGAAACGCGGAAGCAGAGCTTCCACTTCACGCCGGTATTCTGTGAGGTCGTGGTACCACCCCGGTTTGAGCCGGCCCATACGTGCAACAGCAAAGCTGCCGCGTGGCTCTACCACTGAAATAATATTTATATTTTTTTGTATATTGCACTATCGCCATTCTTCTTGATGTTGCTGTTGTGATGGAAATTCCTTTTTTAAAAATTTTAAGCATGCTTCTACAGAAATAAATGTCACTATTTGCATTTATTTAATTATTATAAGCAATGCTCAACTGGCTTTTACTTCAAGCAGTCATTTATTGCTAAAATATCAACTGGCTTCTGCCACAGAATAAATAATAGTGCTACCATTTTACTACAAACGGTTATCTACTGCTAAAGTATAAATTGGTTTTTACTTCAATCACTTCATTTAGCACAGTAAGTACGCATTTTGGTCCTGCAAAAGAACATCACAATTATAATAAGTGCAGCGAAATTAATAATGATACAAAATACCATATTTATTAATGTCCGTTCCTTAATACGACGTAAGTTAACACATAAACAGTGGCACATTTACTATGAAAAATTTAGTGTTGAATATTTTATTTTTATAACTGATATATATATATAAAATTAAATACGTTTAGTCGAGTGTAGTAAAGCCAGTTTCAACTTTCTTTTGTTTTAATAGCCATACAATTTCTGGAACTATTCAAGCTGCGTTCTTTTTAGTTTCTTAATAGGAAACTCCTTGAAAATATAAACATACTAAGCATATGTAGCTTATAACAGCTTCAATATTTCAAGAAATATGCAGAAAATAAACTCAATCATTTTTGGCTCGTCCTGTAAAATGTAGTTATAGTTTTTACGACATATGTTACGTAAAGGGTCGATATATTTTATGACTGCACTATTAACTCCTGATATAAAGCAATACGAACCCGTGGGCATCGGAAGAGACGACAAAGGGCAACTGAAACTGATCAGTATAATCGCCAAGATAATAATACGATATAATAAAATACTGGGGTTGCTATACCACCTGCAAAGTGTGGCTACAATAGGAAAATCTATGGGAGAAACCTATGTTGATGCAGTGGACAAACTGTGATAATGATAAGGAAAATTAATACAGTAAAAGGTGTAATGGATATTATGTGACGATAGGTATTCTTTCCTTCAGCAAACCGTAGAGTTGATTTGTTGACGTTGATTAATATCGTACCGATAATACCGATTTTGCTTCGCAGTATTGTTATAATAAATCGGTAATTCGTTAATACGACATACGCAACAATCAAGTGTTTAAATTCACAAGCCATTTAATTCATATTGCCTTCATTCCATTTTTGTTTATGCGCCCTACTCGGATTGACCAGTATTACGGAATTTAAGCATGCTTTTTTTTGAGGAACTTCAATCTGTGGAATTTTGACTTCAACTTCAAATTTTAATGTTGACCGGATAATTAATTTTCAATTTTTTTTGAAATACTTTTTATTCTTTTTTGATATTTATCATTTTGCTTTAAAATCGTTAATTAGTTTTAACGCTGTAGTGTTTATCCGGTGTAGAACTAACTGCAGGAATTTGATATCTCTAGAAACTATTAAACTAGAAGCATTAGACGTTTATCCAAGTTTCCCTGTGCTTCTCTGTTTAATTATACGATGATTCCTTATAGTTTGTGAATATTTAATACTGGATAAGGTTTCCCAGATTTATTGGAATTGTTTAGCAAATTATGCTTAGCCTGGCATGAATTCTTTTACTTACGTCATATATGAACCAGGACGTGGGTTTTTGAAGGCGAATGGTCCACCTCTAATCCACTGACTCACTTTTTTTCACAGTATAAGAACCCCATGGCGCTTTTGTTCGAAAGATTTCAAAAGCCATCTTATTTATTTTAGTATATTATGAGCAAAATATTAATCCCTTGGGACAGAAATAAAACCAAGCCGAGCCAAAGGTATTGGGTGTGGGATGCTACGTACATAGATACTTTGGAAATCTTTCTCTTCATGGGTACCTCGTTAAGAGCCAGGGTGGCATCACAGGCTTAAATGAGTAAGTGGTGCAGGTATGAGTCTCTGAGAGATGACATACTAGTGCCATTTAGTGTAGAAACTATCGGTCCGTGGGGATCACGTGGGGTGAAGTTCCAAAAGGAACCGTGACTTGTCACCGCTGGTAATAAGGAGAACTGGATCTTTACTCGCTCAAAGTAAGGAAAGTAAGTAAACGCAGCTAATGTTCTAGTAGTATACCACATAACAGTAGTACTGTATGATAGTGTTTGTTTTTAGTTATAGTATATTTTACGAAAATAAATATCTGGGGGCACGGCAGTGCCCCGCCAAGTCGAGCAAAAAAGCGGCACGGCCGTACCATCTTTTCTCGAAGCAACTCAGGCCATTTTCGACCCCCTTATAACTTCGTTGTCAATGAAACTAGAGGCCTGAATTTTTAGTAACCGAGTAAGCATTGTATAAACATGGTATATTTCAAATTTTGTTCAATTTGAACGAGTATTTTAAGAATTGTAACCAGTCAAAGTTTCTTAATTTTGTCACTCACTGACTGACCGATCATCAAAACTCTGAGGCACTTCTAGCAGACATAGAAGCTTCAAATTTAGATACAATTAGTGTTTAGTGTATAAATCAAGGAAAAACTAAAACATTTGTTAATTTCTGTCCAGTCTTTTAGATACACTAACTGCATAAATAACTTTGTAATCCCATATAAATATATAGAATAACAAAGTTACATTTGCAGTGAATGAATCCGTATTTGGTATTACAGGTGTACATAGGTACGTTATCGGTACTCAAGAAGTAGAAGGTACCGGAAAGGTAAAAAATTAGGACTATCTTATATACAAAAAGAAATGAGATACCATTAAAAACATAACTTAACAAACTTAACTAAACATTAAGCAATCTAATTTAATATAATACGTATTACTTGTGAGATACATTGTGGTTTCATGCGATGGCCAAGTCAATCTATATATTTAAAACATAAAAGACTTTTAACATCGATATGGTCACTATAAAATGTTGTTAGGTTAGCTAATTACGTAATAACTTAAAACAGAAGGGCCCTTAAGTAGGAACTGAATAAATTAACCGACTTGCTATTACATGGATCTCACAACTTTTTACGGCAGAAGAACTGAGCTGCGAGACTTGTTTTTTTTTACAAGTTATGTTTTTAATGGTATAGTATATTTTGGAATTGGTTATAATATAAAATATTTAATTAATGATATGACTGGGCTCGAAAACATAAATTGAAACATTTTTTTTCGTAGCGTCATCAATGTACATCAGAATACAAGTTGTAAGATATCTCTCGCTCTTTGAACTGTGCACATGTGCTACATTCTGTGTTAGTTTTATCAAACATAACTCCCACGTTCATTTACGATGGGTAATATTGTTTGAAGTTGTTCAGAATATGTTTTCATATGAAGCCCGCGATACAAAAATTGGATAAAAAGTTATAAAAACGCGCATTACAATCGCGCATCTTATGCTGAACACGTGTAAAGTAATATTGTTATCTACTCTATTCTATAGGTATATTATATGACGGTGAGAGTGATACATATAAAAGAAGCTAAATTACCTCAACGCGACTGATGTGACATGGATGTTCATAAGGATTAAGTCTTAACATGAGCAAGTTATGAGTATTCTAAGAATTAAGGTCTAGTCGCTCGTCGGATCTGACACGCCCCATTTTTTCCTTACAATGATTTCTTACTGGCGTGGAACGATAAAATTTTCAAAGAAATATTAGTAAAGATCTTAATTTGTCATAATGGTAATTTTTTTGAATTAAACGGAATATCTTATTGTCTCATCTAGTTATTGAATATAAAACAACGTTACTACAAATTCTTGAATCAACTAACGCCGCCTTAGCATAATAGGTACAGACATGTAGAGACTTCCATTTCCGCAAAACGAGCAACTTGCAGCATGTCTGTTCTGTTAATAATATATTATTATGTATTTTGTTATTGAAACTGGAGATTATTATTTTTAAGTATTAAAGAAAGAAGTAAAAGTAAAGTTACAGGTTGCTCTTGTACTGTGATATTAACAGCGAGTATTTAGCCTCTGAGCTACCATGGCTCTTAACCTTTGTCTTTATTGGATACTCATATAAAGTTACAGGTTGCTCGTGTACTGTGATATGTACTGCGAGTATTTTAGCCTCTGAGCTACCATGGCTCTTAACCTTTGTCTTTATTGGATACTCATATAAAGTTACAGGTTGCTCGTGTACTGTGATATTTACTGCGAGTATTTAGCCTCTGAGTTACCATGGCTCTTAACCTTTGTCTTTATTGGATACTCATATAAAGTTACAGGTTGCTCGTGTACTGTGATATGTACTGCGAGTATTTAGCCTCTGAGCTACCATGGCTTTTAACCTTTGTCTTTATTGGATACTCATATAAAGTTACAGGTTGCTCGTGTACTGTGATATGTACTGAGAGTATTTAGCCCCTGAGCTACCATGGCTCTTAACCTTTGTCTTTATTGGATACTCATATAAAGTTACAGGTTGCTCGTGTACTGTGATATGTACTGCGAGTATTTAGCCCCTGAGCTACCATGGCTCTTAACCTTTGTCTTTATTGGATACTCATATAAAGTTACAGATTGCTCGTGTACTGTGATATTTACTGCGAGTATTTAGCCCCTGAGCTACCATGGCTCTTAACCTTTGTCTTTATTGGATACTCATATAAAGTTACAGGTTGCTCGTGTACTGTGATATTAACAGCGAGTATTTAGCCTCTGAGCTACCATGGCTCTTAACCTTTGTCTTTATTGGATACTCATATAAAGTTACAGGTTGCTCGTGTACTGTGATATGTACTGCGAGTATTTAGCCTCTGAGCTACCATGGCTCTTAACCTTTGTCTTTGTTGGATACTCATATAAAGTTACAGGTCGCTCGTGTACTGTGATATTAACAGCGAGTATTTAGCCTCTGAGCTACCATGGCTCTTAACCTTTGTCTTTATTGGATACTCATATAAAGTTACAGGTTGCTCGTGTACTGTGATATGTACTGCGAGTATTTAGCCCCTGAGCTACCATGGCTCTTAACCTTTGTCTTTATTGGATACTCATATAAAGTTACAGGTTGCTCGTGTACTGTGATATTTACTGCGAGTATTTAGCCTCTGAGCTACCATGGCTCTTAACCTTTGTCTTTATTGGATACTCATATAAAGTTACAGGTTGCTCGTGTACTGTGATATTAACAGCGAGTATTTAGCTTCTGAGCTACCATGGCTCTTAACCTTTGTCTTTATTGGATACTCATATAAAGTTACAGGTTGCTCGTGTACTGTGATATGTACTGAGAGTATTTAGCCCTGAGCTACCATGGCTCTTAACCTTTGTCTTTATTGTATACTCATATAAAGTTACAGGTTGCTCGTGTACTGTGATATGTACTGCGAGTATTTAGCCCCTGAGCTACCATGGCTCTTAACCTTTGTCTTTATTGGATACTCATGTAAAGTTACAGGTTGCTCGTGTACTGTGATATGTACTGCGAGTATTTAGCCTCTGAGCTACCATGGCTCTTAACCTTTGTCTTTGTTGGATACTCATATAAAGTTACAGGTTGCTCGTGTACTGTGATATTAACAGCGAGTATTTAGCCTCTGAGCTACCATGGCTCTTAACCTTTGTCTTTATTGGATACTCATATAAAGTTACAGGTTGCTCGTGTACTGTGATATGTACTGCGAGTATTTAGCCCCTGAGCTACCATGGCTCTTAACCTTTGTCTTTATTGGATACTCATATAAAGTTACAGGTTGCTCGTGTACTGTGATATTAACAGCGAGTATTTAGCCTCTGAGCTACCATGGCTCTTAACCTTTGTCTTTATTGGATACTCATATAAAGTTACAGGTTGCTCGTGTACTGTGATATGTACTGCGAGTATTTAGCCTCTGAGCTACCATGGCTCTTAACCTTTGTCTTTGTTGGATACTCATATAAAGTTACAGGTTGCTCGTGTACTGTGATATTAACAGCGAGTATTTAGCCTCTGAGCTACCATGGCTCTTAACCTTTGTCTTTATTGGATACTCATATAAAGTTACAGGTTGCTCGTGTACTGTGATATGTACTGCGAGTATTTAGCCCCTGAGCTACCATGGCTCTTAACCTTTGTCTTTATTGGATACTCATATAAAGTTACAGGTTGCTCGTGTACTGTGATATTTACTGCGAGTATTTAGCCTCTGAGCTACCATGGCTCTTAACCTTTGTCTTTATTGGATACTCATATAAAGTTACAGGTTGCTCGTGTACTGTGATATTAACAGCGAGTATTTAGCCTCTGAGCTACCATGGCTCTTAACCTTTGTCTTTATTGGATACTCATATAAAGTTACAGGTTGCTCGTGTACTGTGATATGTACTGAGAGTATTTAGCCCCTGAGCTACCATGGCTCTTAACCTTTGTCTTTATTGGATACTCATATAAAGTTACAGGTTGCTCGTGTACTGTGATATGTACTGCGAGTATTTAGCCCCTGAGCTACCATGGCTCTTAACCTTTGTCTTTATTGGATACTCATATAAAGTTACAGATTGCTCGTGTACTGTGATATTTACTGCGAGTATTTAGCCCCTGAGCTACCATGGCTCTTAACCTTTGTCTTTATTGGATACTCATATAAAGTTACAGGTTGCTCGTGTACTGTGATATTAACAGCGAGTATTTAGCCTCTGAGCTACCATGGCTCTTAACCTTTGTCTTTATTGGATACTCATATAAAGTTACAGGTTGCTCGTGTACTGTGATATGTACTGCGAGTATTTAGCCCCTGAGCTACCATGGCTCTTAACCTTTGTCTTTATTTGATACTCATATAAAGTTACAGGTTGCTCGTGTACTGTGATATTAACAGCGAATATTTAGCCTCTGAGCTACCATGGCCCTTAACCTTTGTCTTTATTGGATACTCATATAAAGTTACAGGTTGCTCGTGTACTGTGATATGTACTGCGAGTATTTAGCCTCTGAGCTACCATGGCTCTTAACCTTTGTCTTTATTGGATACTCATATAAAGTTACAGGTTGCTCGTGTACTGTGATATGTACTGAGAGTATTTAGCCCCTGAGCTACCATGGCTCTTAACCTTTGTCTTTATTGGATACTCATATAAAGTTACAGGTTGCTCGTGTACTGTGATATGTACTGCGAGTATTTAGCCCCTGAGCTACCATGGCTCTTAACCTTTGTCTTTATTGGATACTCATATAAAGTTACAGATTGCTCGTGTACTGTGATATTTACTGCGAGTATTTAGCCCCTGAGCTACCATGGCTCTTAACCTTTGTCTTTATTGGATACTCATATAAAGTTACAGGTTGCTCGTGTACTGTGATATTAACAGCGAGTATTTAGCCTCTGAGCTACCATGGCTCTTAACCTTTGTCTTTATTGGATACTCATATAAAGTTACAGGTTGCTCGTGTACTGTGATATGTACTGCGAGTATTTAGCCCCTGAGCTACCATGGCTCTTAACCTTTGTCTTTATTTGATACTCATATAAAGTTACAGGTTGCTCGTGTACTGTGATATTAACAGCGAGTATTTAGCCTCTGAGCTACCATGGCCCTTAACCTTTGTCTTTATTGGATACTCATATAAAGTTACAGGTTGCTCGTGTACTGTGATATGTACTGCGAGTATTTAGCCTCTGAGCTACCATGGCTCTTAACCTTTGTCTTTATTGGATACTCATATAAAGTTACAGGTTGCTCGTGTACTGTGATATGTACTGCGAGTATTTAGCCCCTGAGCTACTATGGCTCTTAACCTTTGTCTTTATTGGATACTCAATAAAGTTACAGGTTGCTCGGTACTGTGATATTTACTGCGAGTATTTAGCCTCTGAGCTACCATGGCTCTTAACCTTTGTCTTTATTGGATACTCATATAAAGTTACAGGTTGCTCGTGTAATGTGATATTAACAGCGAGTATTTAGCCTCTGAGCTACCATGGCTCTTAACCTTTGTCTTTATTGGATACTCATATAAAGTTACAGGTTGCTCGTGTACTGTGATATTAACAGCGAGTATTTAGCCTCTGAGCTACCATGGCTCTTAACCTTTGTCTTTATTGATACTCATATAAAGTTACAGGTTGCTCGTGTACTGTGATATGTACTGCGAGTATTTAGCCCCCTGAGCTACCATGGCTCTTAACCTTTGTCTTTATTGGATACTCATATAAAGTTACAGATTGCTCGTGTACTGTGATATTTACTGCGAGATATTTAGCCCCTGAGCTACCATGGCTCTTAACCTTTGTCTTTATTGGATACTCATATAAAGTTACAGGTTGCTCGTGTACTGTGATATTAACAGCGAGTATTTAGCCTCTGAGCTACCATGGCTCTTAACCTTTGTCTTTATTGGATACTCATATAAAGTTACAGGTTGCTCGTGTACTGTGATATGTACTGCGAGTATTTAGCCCCCTGAGCTACCATGGCTCTTAACCTTTGTCTTTATTTGATACTCATATAAAGTTACAGGTTGCTCGTGTACTGTGATATTAACAGCGAGTATTTAGCCTCTGAGCTACCATGGCCCTTAACCTTTGTCTTTATTGGATACTCATATAAAGTTACAGGTTGCTCGTGTACTGTGATATGTACTGCGAGTATTTAGCCTCTGAGCTACCATGGCTCTTAACCTTTGTCTTTATTGGATACTCATATAAAGTTACAGGTTGCTCGTGTACTGTGATATGTACTGCGAGTATTTAGCCCCTGAGCTACCATGGCTCTTAACCTTTGTCTTTATTTGATACTCATATAAAGTTACAGGTTGCTCGTGTACTGTGATATTTACTGCGAGTATTTAGCCTCTGAGCTACCATGGCTCTTAACCTTTGTCTTTATTGGATACTCATATAAAGTTACAGGTTGCTCGTGTAATGTGATATTAACAGCGAGTATTTAGCCTCTGAGCTACCATGGCTCTTAACCTTTGTCTTTATTGGATACTCATATAAAGTTACAGGTTGCTCGTGTACTGTGATATTAACAGCGAGTATTTAGCCTCTGAGCTACCATGGCTCTTAACCTTTGTCTTTATTGGATACTCATATAAAGTTACAGGTTGCTCGTGTACTGTGATATGTACTGCGAGTATTTAGCCCCTGAGCTACCATGGCTCTTAACCTTTGTCTTTATTGGATACTCATATAAAGTTACAGGTTGCTCGTGTACTGTGATATGTACTGCGAGTATTTAGCCCCTGAGCTACCATGGCTCTTAATCTTTGTCTTTATTGGATACTCATATAAAGTTACAGATTGCTCGTGTACTGTGATATTTACTGCGAGTATTTAGCCCCTGAGCTACCATGGCTCTTAACCTTTGTCTTTATTGGATACTTATATAAAGTTACAGGCTGCTCGTGAACTGTGATATGTACTGAGAGTATTTAGCCCCTGAGCTACCATGGTTCTTAACCTTTGTCTTTATTGGATACTCATATAAAGTTACAGGTTGCTCGTGAACTGTGATATGTACTGAGAGTATTTAGCCCCTGAGCTACCATGGCTCTTAACCTTTGTCTTTATTGGATACTCATATAAAGTTACAGGTTGCTCGGGAACTGTGATATGTACTGAGAGTATTTAGCCCCTGAGCTACCATGGCTCTTAACCTTTGTCTTTATTGGATACTCATATAAAGTTACAGGTTGCTCGTGTACTGTGATATGTACTGCGAGTATTTAGCCTCTGAGCTACCATGGCTCTTAACCTTTGTCTTTATTGGATACTCATATAAAGTTACAGGTTGCTCGTGTACTGTGATATGTACTGCGAGTATTTAGCCCCTGAGCTACTATGGCTCTTAACCTTTGTCTTTATTGGATACTCATATAAAGTTACAGGTTGCTCGTGTACTGTGATATTTACTGCGAGTATTTAGCCTCTGAGCTACCATGGCTCTTAACCTTTGTCTTTATTGGATACTCATATAAAGTTACAGGTTGCTCGTGTAATGTGATATTAACAGCGAGTATTTAGCCTCTGAGCTACCATGGCTCTTAACCTTTGTCTTTATTGGATACTCATATAAAGTTACAGGTTGCTCGTGTACTGTGATATTAACAGCGAGTATTTAGCCTCTGAGCTACCATGGCTCTTAACCTTTGTCTTTATTGGATACTCATATAAAGTTACAGGTTGCTCGTGTACTGTGATATGTACTGCGAGTATTTAGCCCCTGAGCTACCATGGCTCTTAACCTTTGTCTTTATTGGATACTCATATAAAGTTACAGGTTGCTCGTGTACTGTGATATGTACTGCGAGTATTTAGCCCCTGAGCTACCATGGCTCTTAATCTTTGTCTTTATTGGATACTCATATAAAGTTACAGATTGCTCGTGTACTGTGATATTTACTGCGAGTATTTAGCCCCTGAGCTACCATGGCTCTTAACCTTTGTCTTTATTGGATACTTATATAAAGTTACAGGCTGCTCGTGAACTGTGATATGTACTGAGAGTATTTAGCCCCTGAGCTACCATGGCTCTTAACCTTTGTCTTTATTGGATACTCATATAAAGTTACAGGTTGCTCGTGAACTGTGATATGTACTGAGAGTATTTAGCCCCTGAGCTACCATGGCTCTTAACCTTTGTCTTTATTGGATACTCATATAAAGTTACAGGTTGCTCGGGAACTGTGATATGTACTGAGAGTATTTAGCCCCTGAGCTACCATGGCTCTTAACCTTTGTCTTTATTGGATACTCATATAAAGTTACAGGTTGCTCGTGTACTGTGATATGTACTGCGAGTATTTAGCCTCTGAGTTACCATGGCTCTTAACCTTTGTCTTTATTGTATACTCATATAAAGTTACTACTAAAGTTGTGTCATTGACATTAGGTAAAATGGAATGCCTCGCTTTCAATTTCAAAGAATCGCTGATTCTCTACACACGAAATACGAAGCATAATATTAAGCCGCTGTTTTATGGTGCTGTAGTAGACATCAAAAGTGAATGGTTCGGCTCGACCGGGGGAGGACCACGCTCTCATAGAATACCAGTGTCAAATAGCAGCTCAATTCAACTATGTTTCGTATGGTGAGTGTAGAGAACTGGAGACCTTTTTTCGCTGGAATCGAAGCATTCCATTTTAGTGCTCAGGGTATCTGTATTTTAAAATGCAATAGAAGATAAATGTAGAAGTCTATCAGGTGCACTGTGTGCTCGTTTATCGCCCCCTTTATACAAAAAGGAATCACTGGAGCGGTGCAGCTCCAGCTGTGGACTTTTATATGCAGATGAGGTGTACAGTTGAAGTGAACGACAAACAGTTTATTGGCAACGCCACAAAAACCAAATGCATCCATGGTATTATAAATAAATTGCCAGTTAAAACTTTAACTCTCCATAAACACATACTTTTATTAGCTGAGTTCTAAACTTTATAGCAAACAAGTTGAGAATGCAGTGATTTTAACTTTCAAGTAGATAGCAAAATTGCTTAAGCTGTTGCTTAAGTATGATGTAAAAATATATTTTAATATCGTTATTGAAGACTGTTTACATTATCTAGTGCTTTAGGAGAATTTATTAGAAGAACTAAATATAAGTGCTCAAAATAAAAATGGAGTGCTATTCTCTTTTATTTTATTGTAAAGGAAATTGCTACTACTCGCTTTTTACACACAGAATCGTACAAAAGCAAGTCGTACCAGTTGCTTAAAATGAATGTTTTACAAGTTTTCTACTAATCTACCTACTCTTTTAAAGTCTAAAATAGTACAAAACGGTCATTATGAACAGACGTCGTACAGTGACGGCGTAGGAGAATTCACTGCCGCAAATCTTTCTATGGGTAATCGTATGAGGCGACGAAGGAAAATAAAACAGGAGATATGTAGCATGTTACATAACAACTCCAAATAATAATGAAACCGCTTACTAACTTTAAATCACGAATTTAAGGTTAGTCTCGGGTTCAAGCTATTGTTTAAGAAGTCATATAGCCTCGTTGCCACGGTATAGGAAAAATTTGATATTCGTTGCCAAATTAGGTAAAATACATTTGTGGAAGACTTCTTCACATACAATTCATATATTAAATTCACATTTATGTGTATGTACATAAACAATACAGGCGTACACTTATTTTTGTAAAGAGTTCCTATTTAATGCCGTAAGAAAATTCTTGACTTGCGAAGACCCATCAAGCAATTCGTGGTATTATTTCCTTATTATTTAAAGCAAAGCGAAAGAACTACAATCCGTTACAATACGAAAATTACTTCCTATTAAGTTATGGATTAAACGATCGCTAATAGTTCGGGCTCAAATGACATTTTTTGCCATCTTCTGTAGTTTGACGACTGTAGTAATGAAATGGCTTCTCTATCGAATCCCTGCTTACGTCAGTATGTAAAACACACTCTTTTTTTGGTAGGGTCGAATGACATACGTATGTTATTCGAAATTAGTGCATCTTTAAAAGTCTACGATGGTAAATGAAGTAGTTATTTTCCAAGCAGACTTATAGGGAGTAGTATTTAAATAAAATTAAAAGAACTTTTCGGTTTTTGCAGATGCCAAAGATGGGTTCCTGTATCATCTATTAGTTCCCAGCAGTGCCACCTTTAGATATGAATGACAGTAGCAAATTGTCCCATAAACCACCACTGTCCTAAACTATTTTGAGGATCGGCCACGTAAACAAAGAGCACTGCAAATGAAACCGTAGACCTACAATAACTACTAACTAAAAAATAATCAAGCGTGGTACGTCAGGATTAGTCTCAAGACTATATCGATCGATCCTCTTTGCCTACCCTGCTAAAGAAAACGTAAAGCTATAATTGTAATGTATAAGTCGTTCAAAAATGTTCATTTTTACAGTATACTATAGCATTACAAAGTTATAATGCAGCTAGTTTTAGGTCATTTTCTAGAGAATTTTAAATTTTTACTAATCCCAGTGCATTTTAGAAGTTGATTAACTTGTTCTTGATAAGCCTTATTAGATATAATAATTTTCCTTTTAACCTTATTATATATACTACTATCCTGAATACTGTTCACGTTTCCAAAATCAGCGGTTTAGTTGGTAGAGGCGGTGACACATAACTTTAAAAATACAAAATGAAGCTATGCCTAATTAAAATTCAATCTATGTATAGTATTGCAAGTTATATTTAACTGATGACTTGTATATTATTTGAATTCAAGTGGTATTATAATTTAAATTTTGCATAATATTATTCCGGGTTTAGGAAATTATATAAACAATAATCCCCAACACCGACCACAGTCCATTCGCACGGCAACCAGTCTTAATGTACCAGTGTAATGTAGCCCGCTTACATTCGAGAGCAGTTTTGGGACATGGTAAGGATGGTGTTGACAAAATGTAAGGAAAATGAAAATATTATTATGTTAGGAGACTTTAATGGAAGGGTTGGGGGGAAGAGGTCTGGTTATGAAAGGATATTGGGAACGTTTGGTGATGAAAGTATAAATGAGAATGGTGAAGACCTCCTCACCGTATGTGCGGAAAAAGAATCTTTTTGTGACGAATACTTTTTTTTCGTCATAAGAAGATTCACATGTATACATGGGAAAGAGGTGATGATAGAAGCATGATAGATTTCGTAATTGTGGATGAAAGAATGAGGAGCGCAGTCGTAGATACAAGGGTTTACCGGGGGTCCAACGTAGGGACGGATCATTACTTGGTCTTTTCAAGCGTTGGCGGCATCGGACATCTGTGTCTACCACTGCGTTACAGCGTATAAGAATAGAAAAGTTACAAGACGAAGATGTGAAAGAGAAGTGTAAATGTGAAAGAAAATATTAGATGTTTGAATGAGTTGTGTATGAATGATTTAGACTTGAAGACTGTGTGGGATAATATTAAGAAAGGTTTGGTGGATACCGCCACCGAAGTATGTGGTGTAAGTAAAAGAACAAATGAAAGGAAAAGTAATACGTTGTGGTGGGATGATGAGGTACGGGTGGAAGTTGAATCAAAGAAGAAAGCATGGTTAGATTTACTAGCAACCAAAGCTGGTAATTCTTCTGGTATGAATGATGAGATTGAAAGAAAAAAGGCAGAATTTAGACGTCTAAATAAGAGAGTAAAAGAAGTTGTTGAAAGGAAAAAGAAAGAAAGAATGGATAAGAATGATAGAAGGATATCTGATAATTTCCAGGCTAACATAAAAATCTTCTGGAAACTCGTAAGAACTGCCAGGGGAAATACAAAACAGCCTATAATAAATGCTATAAGAGACGAGAATGGATGTATTCTGAATAATGAAGTTTCGAATTTAAACAGATGGAAGGAATACTTTGAAAGCGTGTTTATGAGTGAAGAGTTGTATGAATTAAATGAACTAGAAATTCCGAAAGAAGTGGAAAGGGGTATGGAGATAAGTGTAGATGAAATAATGAAAGCAATGAAAAGCATGAAAGCAGGTAAGGCAGCTGGATATGATAGAGTATCACTCGAGATGCTAAGGGCTGGAGAGGGAGTGGTGGCAGGCCTGCTGTACACCTTGTTTAATTTATGTTGGGAATTAAAACGGGTACCGGATGACTGGTGTAAAGCAGTTATAGTACCAATATATAAAGGAAAAGGGTCACAGCAGGACTGCAAAAACTACCGCGGTATCAGCTTGCTTAGTATTGTGGGTAAACTGTATGCTAAGGTGTTAATTGAAAGAGTTATGAAAGAAACTGATGGAAAAATTTGGGATGTGCAAGCGGGTTTTTAGAAAGGGAATGGGGTGCACAGATCAAGTCTTTTCCATGCGCATGATTGCGGAGAAGTTTTTGGCCAAAAACCAGAAAGTTTTTTGTGCGTTCATGGACTTGGAAAAGGCTTATGACAGAGTGGACAGGAATGTGTTATGGCAAACACTGAACTCATATGGGTTGAGCGCTGGTTTGATACAGGCATTAGGGTCTCTTTATAGGGACTCTAGTGCTTGTGTCAGGATCAATGGGGTCTACTCGGACTGGTTTGGCATCCAAAAAGGTGTCAGACTGGGCTGTGTAGCTTCCCTTTGGCTGTTCAACATATTTATGGACCGGTGTTTGCAAACTTTGAAAGATGAAGAATGTGGTTTAAGAATGGGCGAGTTAACCGTCAAATGCCTTTTGTATGCCGATGATCAAGTCATATTTGCGTGATCAGCGGCTGAGTTGCAAATGATGGTTACATTAATGAACTGGGAATTAAAAGAAAGGGGAATGAAAGTGAACGCAAGTAAGACGAAAGTGATGGTTTTTAAAAGAGAAGAAAGCAAAACGGTATGTGAAATAAGAATAGAAGGAGAGTTAATTGAGCAAGTGGATGAGTTTGTGTATTTGGGATGTGTATTTAGCAGGGATGGTAGATATGATAGGGATATAGAACGACGAGTAAATGCAGGGAATAGAGTGAATGGGGCACTACACTCTATTATGAAGAACTAGAATGTGTCAAAACAGGCACGTATGGTAATTCATAATGCTGTGTTAGTCCCTACGTTAATGTATGGTAGTGAAAGCTGGGTGTGGCAGAAGAAGCACGAAAGTAGAATAAATGCTGTAGAAATGCGTTCTTTAAGAAATATGCTAGGGTTTAATCTGAATGACAGGGTGAGAAATTGCGTGATAAGAGATAAATGTGGTATGCAAGATGATGTTGTGACCAGGATTAAGAAAGGAATGCTTCGGTGGTTTGGTCACGTAGAAAGAATGAATGATGAAAGAGTGACAAAGCAAATTTATATGGCAGATGTGAACGGCCGAGTCGGGAAGGGACGCCCTAGAAAAAAGTTTGTCGACCAAATTGGCGATATTTTGAAAATGGGCCACGTTAGAAGTACCTTTAACCGACGAGCATGTATGCGTAGATATATGGATGTAAAGGAGGCGAAAGAGGTATGTCAGGATCGTGCCAAATGGAAGTCCGTAATCTCTGCCCACCCCTCTGGGTGACAGGCGTGAGTGTTTATGTTATGTAATGTAGACTGGCCATTTGCGCAAACGATTATAGGGTAGCAGTATGAACGCAAACACAGTTGCACTCTCTATTTCTCTACTCTCATAGTCCATCTATCAATTCATTAGACTCTATAAAATTTCACAGCTAAACATATATCTCCTACATAGAAAGGTGGGATTTCGCTATAGTTGACACGTTGGGCAGGCTGATTGGGAACCGCAGTTATTTATTACTTTGACTTATCATCAGGAAGCTGCTGTTTCCCATCTCCTATTTCAGTTTTCCTCCGTCAGCTCTTACGACACCCACGGGACGACATTGGGTAGTGGATATTCTTACAGCGCTGCTACACGGTTTGAACTCGCTCCGACCTTCTGACCCGTGGGAGATCAGGCGCAAGACCAACAGCTTTACGTGCGTTCCCAGGCACAGGGGTAAAACAATGTTAATTTCCTGACTCCAAGCTATTACTGAGAATATACTGTTAATAATAGGCTATTAAAGTTTACAGCTTAACATAGGCCTCACCTCATATTGCCTCATTTTGATCAGGTTGTCGCATTAGGGGAATATTTTTCATAGTTGCCACGCTGGCCATGCGTCGAAAATGCTACTTATTTTTATTCAGTATTCGTACATTCTAATATAAGTTAGTATAATTTTAAAAGACAATTAAAAACAGCGAAAAAATAAATTAACAAAAACAGCAACAAGTAACACCTTTGTCAATTTCCAACTGTAGTTACTCCCTGAAATTAATGTCGAAGTAACAATGCACAAGCTCGTACAAAAATGATTATGAAATCATGTAATTGGTTGTTTACGGTTTTGCAGTGTGCGTTATAATTCATTTTAAGATTTCTTTAAAGGAAAAATTTTGTTACATTGTAGTATAATTTGATGTTTTCCAATATAAGATTAAAAAGTTTCGTATTGGTGTCCAGAAAAGGTTCTCAAGGTGCAACAGTTTACAGATCGCAGACAAATTCTTACGACAATGAAAACAGTTGCTTCTGGTTTCACTTTCTTCTTTTTTCCATCTGTTCGACGTAATATTAATGAAGTGCCTATATTTTAATCTAAGAATTTGTAATGGTTAAATTAACCCCCCGGAATAATTATGTCAGATAGTAATTCCGGTTACTTTGAATATTTTTATAGCAAATTTTTGTAGAAGCAACTTTCTTTACATAAATATGAAAACAATAGACAATTATTATTTTATGATTCAAATTGCTAAGTTTATAAATTCGCTTCACTTTGATATTGATACGTTTCATACGATTACTTTTCGAGTGAATAATTTGGCTAAATATCTTAATATTTATTTTATAATATGCATAATGTTGTTTTTAACTTTTAGATATTGTTAACAAGTTGATTTGAAGTTATTTTGACTTAAGAAGAATGTGAATATGTTAGTTGGTAACATTATAGGATTATTGCACTTTCAGAGAGGTCAGTACTTTCTAAGAATTTAGGGCAGGGAATTCAAATCTCTTAACAATATATTTTGGAGTCTCAATGTGTGAATCACAGAACGAGGAAACGATAATAATCTGCTTGAAGGGTGTAAAGTATAATAATCACGGCTTATGAGTATGTAGGACAGGAGGTAACAAGTGCAGGTATTTGTAATTTTGAGTTGTTATCACTAAGATGCTGTTTCGCATCTCCTGATTTAGTTTCTCACTGTCGTCTTTTACGACACCCACGGGACGGTAATAGGTAGTGGATATAACTAGGCAAACTATGACTTTTGCTTTGAATAACCAGAACTAGATGGTAGAACTCCTCTACCTCCGAGTCCGTCTGATAAGTACACCCTCGTACCTATTTTAGCTGCCAAATAGCAGTGTTTTCAATGCTGTGTTACAAACTGAAGTGTGTAGAGAGCTATTATAATTACAAGTTGTGAAGCATTCCATCGTAGTCCTCAGAGGTGGAAACGCATCTGCCGTAGCTTTATTTGTTTGAAATTGGCTGGAGGTGTCTATGGACTACAGTAGCCACTTAGCATCATGTAGACTGTAAATTTCGTTTGTCATTTGGGCTTTATAAAAAAACTAATAATACTTACTTATAATGTTTAATTGCCTGAGAGCAATATACGTTATACCATCAGTCACAAGCAAAAATATAGCTTTATTAAAGAGCGTGCCATCAGTGCATATTAGTGCACGCTCCTCAAGGAGGGTCTTTCCTATCAGGGACATCAATGTCCCTCGTGACCGTCGTAATAAACATGATAGGCCTTAAAAATAAAAAAATATAAGTATTACAGTTGTTTATTTGCTTCCGAAGTATAACAAAATAAAGTTTTCTTGTTATAATTATTACTGATTTAATACCACACACCACAGCCACACTTTTAGTAACGTGACCTCAATTTGATATATTTGAATGAGATTTACTTCAAATACGTAAAATAACAGGAAAATAACTTTACAAACGAAGGAACTATAATACAGAAAATCTAAAACTAAAAATTTTAATAGTCAAACAAGACCTGTTCCCCGTGGTATAGTGCCAAGAACGTTGGCTGCGTTTCCTCGCTGAATACCTATACTTAGCCTATGAGCGAGGAAAGAACCAGCCCTCTTATCACCAGCAGCGACGACCAGTCGTGGATACAGTTCCTTTAGAAATTTCACTGCACGCGGACCCCACGGACCGATAGTCTCTTGAGCAAATGGCACAATTATGTATTCATTTCTCTAAGACTCATATTTGCGCCATTTACTAAATTCGGCTGCCTCTGATGCCACCCCGGCTCTAAAATAGGTACCATTGAGATCAGAGGCCGCCAAAGTGTTAACGCAAGTAGCATCCCACACTAGGGCTTTACCTATCTCCCAAGGGACCAAAGTCATACCGTCGGGTCTCCTGCCATTGTCTCTATATATCCCGCAAGACTCTAAAACCGAGGGGACATTTATGGAGACAAGAGCCCTTCGGATGATTTCGTTCAAAAAATCGTGACGGGAAAAACTACCTGCACTTTTCTTGCATGAAAATCCGTGGAGCCCAAACTCATCGACGCTGCTACCACAAGGGCACTGGTGAGGTTGACAAATTGCCACTCCTAGCCGGATTCCTACGGCGATGCGCAAGCTTTCCCCATCAAGCAATGTGCCGAGATTACTTGATGGTAGAGCATATAACCAGTGGCTAGATTCCTTAGTCGAAACAGCTAGAAGGCTAGCCTGATCTTGTTGACTGTAGAAATTTTGAAAAAATTTTTCTGGAGACTCCGTACCAACGGAATATCCCACTGTTTTTGTTGGTTAACTTCCAGTGGGACATTTTCGCCGGGACAGAGCGTTAGCCATATTTGCTTTGCCTCCGCAGCAAAGCATAGGTCTACTTTATTATTTAAAATTGTGTTACATAGGTCATTGACATTATGCACGGAAGCAAGGAAAGCAGGCAATGCGACGCTAGAAATACGAGTATTTCTTACACCAATACCACCAAATTTGATAGGTAAAGTGGCTTGATTCCAGGCTATTGTATTTAATCTCAAATTTAGAATTTTTTCTAAAGCAATTTTAAGATTACTATCAATATCTTTTAAATTATCCGAACATTTCCAGACTGGACTTGTGCGTAACAAGTATGTAAATTTAGGTACAAGGACTCAGTATTTTAAAATGGTAAGGGCAATATGGGGGTTTAAAATATATAATTTATCAACGTGATTTAAAAATTGATCAAATTTTGTTTTTAAAACAGGTTTAATACTATCGAAAAACAACGGAGCACCGAGCAGGTAAAGCGATTCCTAATTGACAGTTTTTATTCCTGGAGAAATCTGATTGAAATTTTGAATTAAGGTATCTCTGTTAGAATTAGATGAATTATTAAAAATAAATATTTCACATTTATTGGTATTTGGTTTAAGACCAATATTTTTAAAATTTTGAAAAATATGAGTAAGATCATTAAGGACGTCATCTGCTTTACCTCCCAGTGTATCGTCGTCCAGATACCAGACATTCAGCTTGGATTTGAAATTTGAAATAATAGGTTGAATTCCCAAACTGAAAAGAGCTGAACCTAATGGATCACTCTGCTGAACACCGACAGCAGACTCAATAATATGGTTTTGATAAAACAAGTTTGAATTTTGACTGTAACATTGCCAAACGTAATGATATATTTCGGGGGTATTGTTAGCCACTTCTTTCAGCAGGGTTATCCTATCAATAGAGTTAAAAGCATTTCTAAGATCAACCTTCAGAAGAACATCTGCATTGGAATTAGTTAAGAAAGTACGCACCGAATGTACCGCCGCCTCACAGCCACATTTGGTGCCAAAGCCTAGTTGAGTAGGTTGAAATTTTGTCTTAAGGTTTCAGATTATGTGCCTGCAAGCTAATTTTGAAGTTAAGCGTCGAAGTGTAGAACCAACAGTAATAGGACGGATACCGTTATCCTTTTTTTTTGAAGGCACACAATCTTGCCCCATATAAGTAGGGAATGAAATTGGGATTGACATTACCAGAAAGCATAAAATTACATAATTTTGTAATGTCATTAAGAAGTACCCTACCAGCTTCACCGGCAGATACGCTTACAAGATCTTTGAGATACTGAGGCGTAATCCCGTCAATGCCACCGGCAGAGCCATTCGAAAATGACAATATTGCGTCTACAGTGTCTTTTTCAGAAATTTGTAAATGTTGCATAGAAGTATCGGGAGGTAGCGGTAAATTCTGGGAAGGATTGACCGAAGGATGTTTCTGACGAAGGCCTTCAAGAGTTTCGACATTACGAGGAGCGAGGATGTCATCTGAGAATAGAATACGGGATGCATTTTTTAAGTCGCCGTCCATTACTTTTGATTCAAATACTTTTCGAAATCAAATTTAGGATAAGGTCGAGAGAAATGAGTATTAATTTACAAATAAATTCAACGTGCATGAGGTTAAGTTTGTTCCGCCTCTAAAATCTATAAACTTGTGATTAAAGTTTATTATCGGTAAAATAAGTTTCATCTTTTTTTATTTTAAGAATCTTCTGTTTGTCCACACTGTGTTGTAGAGATACGTTGCCGAATTTATTCATTCAGACAATTACTGTTAATCTAATATGTAAACGACGGCTCCGTGGCGCAGTGTCTTAGTGATAAGTTGCAGCGATATTAGAATCCCGTACCGTAATTGTTTCGGGGCTCGATGTTTACCCTTGTGAATTTTATGTATATAAATTATCCTTACGAAACAGAATAAATCCTAGTGTAGAGATATCGTTTTTAAAAAAAGAATTAAAAAAAATATTTGTTTGTTCGTATTTTATGCGCTGCCGTGTACCATTCGTCAGATTGCGGTTAAACTTTGTCAACTTATTACTTGTACTTGCGCGAAAGATATAGTTATAGTATGGCCCGCGTCGATAAATGCATTATCATTCATAATCAAACAATGTAAATCTCCCAAATTTAAAACTATATTTTCACAATTATTTCTTCGGCGGAAACAATGCGCTGGGTACTAGCTAGTAGATAATATTAATGGCAATGGTTAAATAAAAACAGCGGCAGCGAACCCGTCTGCCTGGCATGGCAACTACGGAATATATTTCCCACGTGAGGCAATTTATGGGGAGGCCTATTCGGCAGTGGATGGACTGTAACGGTAACAGTAACTACAAAGTAATTTCAGTTCTACTACCTTCCTGTATTACAAGAACTAAATTTAAAAATGTTCCTGCTCAAACTTAATAATAGTCAACATTTTTACCGTATAGACCTTAGTCTGGGTGGAAAATACTATATTACCGTGTAAGTATACGTGGAAAATACATCCTGGCAAGAAATTCGTTATTTAATTTTTGTCCACAAAAAAACTTCACTTTTATTATATATAGTATATTGTATGTATATAGTATAATATTCTTTCGATAATAACGACATGTTCCTAATAGCTACAGCTATCAACTTTGCAGGATATAGTACACACACGTAATTAATAAAAGTCATATTTTCGTGCTATTTTTTGTTGTTTCTTCTCATTAACTAATCTTTCTGTTCTTAAAACTAATCATTCTGTACCACGATTATTTACTAAATATAAAGTTTCACTACGTGATTTTACGCTCTTTGCATACAGTTATTCTTCATTTATATAACCACATTTAGTTTGTATATAATATTTAATGTATAATGGTAATATTTAATGCAACTAATTTAGTAATAATATTAAATACAACTTCTGTAATTTATGATTAGAATATTAGATGGATAGATAACTCTTTATTGCACGCCAAAAAATATAAACAAAAAAGAGAGAGAGATAGAAATGTGTTACAATGGACAGTCTTTTCGCTAACAGCGATCTCTTTCAGACAACCTTTGGATGGACAGGATTGCAAGAAAACAATAAAAATATTCATAATATTAGAATATTGTGAACATAATGTTGAAATAGGTGTAGGTGGTCTTTGTTATCATTAAATTATTATGTAAATAAATACAAAATAAACGAGATGAAAATAAATGGTGGCGGTAGGTCGAAGACGCGAAATAACTGGTATTGAAATACTACGTGTAGGGACTGTTGCAATTCCTGCCCTTCAGCAGCAGAGACTTATATCAAGTATTAGGCTGTTATGTGTCGAAAAAGAAGTTGCTTCTGTCCGAAATTAAACCCGTAACTCGTTAAATGGTATAAAACTTATCACGGGACCATGCGGTCAATTTTAATCATGTAATTAAAGGTCTCCGTCGTGCAATTATGTAACTCAGGTGCAATTCGTTTTTGGTTATAAATATTATTAAAATCGATGTATTTTCTATAAATTGAGGTTACAAAATATTATCATATTGAAAATACAGTTGCAAAATGCATTGCTAATCGTATTGATGGTATTTGGGTTTATGGCTAAACTTCTTTTAAAGCTTTTAAAACTTTTCGTAAAGAAAAAAAAACTTCAAATAATTTATTATTTTTCGATGATTAAATTTATTTTCTATAAACAACGTAAAAGGCAATTTACTTCGGGAGGTGTTTATTTTGAAAATTAACAAATTGTATTTAAATATAGCTCTCCAAGTTGTAATAAAAGATTATCAACTTGTAATAAACTGTAGGTAAGTCACGTCTAAGGTAAAATGCTTTTAACTTACTCAATTTGAAGTTATTCGTAGGCCTAGAATTCAAGCGGCTTACAAGAATACTTTAAGGAATATATTCCTATTCAATTGGATTATTTATTCTAAATAGCGAATTAATTGACTCGCAATTAGTTTTATATAAGCTATATACTTATATTATGACATATAGATAGCCATCACAGCCCTATTGTACAAACACTTCAGCATTTTGATATACCGACAGTCCACTTGGCACCGCTGATGGAACTGCAGCACCATCTAAATTTCGACTGAATCAAAGGCTCCTCATCGTCCACACACGCAAGTCTAAGTTATACAATATGTTAGTAATAAGACAGATTATACTCTTCGGATTTTTGTACAATTTGCCGAAGGGTATTTATGTGGTCTATTGTGCTAAAGCCTTTTCGAAAACTGACTTTATCGAGAGGCTGGGTCGTAGAGTCTGCATGCGAGATGATTCGTAATGACTCTCGAAAACAGCACGTAGACGTGGCTCAGAAAGGAACAGTCTGTAGTTCTTCAAAAGAGCGTTATAGCCTTTCTTGAAAAACAAGTAACAAGAGTAGTGCCACCATGGAGGACGGAAGTAAAGAGCTTCTGAAGGACTTTAAGTATCGGTTTTTCACCTGCTTTCAAAAGCTCCGCTATAATTCCGTTTTTAAGGTGTTGGAAAGCCATTCTAGTCTCGCTCAGACTGACGTCCGGGATATCATCGTAATAGTGGTAATACTAAGTATAAAAATAAGATAAGACTTACTCTTGCGTCGTTACACACACTTGCGTGTGGCTCCAATGATGATGTGTACAGCTGCCCATAGAACCTCTCAATCTCACACAAAATCTCAGGTGTCCACGAAACGATGCTACCACACTCAGTCTTCAGCTTTGCCAGTTGGTTCTTTCTGGCAGACATATCTCTGGCAAAGACTTTGGAGCCCTGGTTCCGCTCGATCGCTTCTTTAATACGAGCAGTGTTAAAGTTGCGCATGGATTTGGAGATCTGTCTGTTCAGTTTTCTGTATGCTGTCAAATCTGCTGAAGACTGCAGTTTCATTCCAAGAACAGCCGTGAGATTAAGAGTGTGATCGGAGAATTTTCGTGTTCTGCGGCGGGTCCTGCAGAACTTAGCTCTGACCGCATGGACAGTTTCCACGAGCTTGTCATTCATATCGTCCACTGCCATTTCTATCCAATTCTATCGTCCATTGAAAACGATTTTGTAACTCGATCTGAAAGGTTCAGGTCTCTGGATTACAGCACGAGGGGGACAGAGCCTCGACTTCATTAAACGATACCTCTCGAACTTAACGCTTATGCATTGTCAACCCTGCAGACTGATATTAAATGTGACTTTCAAAACTAAATTTTAAGTAAAAGGTCAAAATTAAAGAATAGAAACAGAATGCTCCATTACCAGTAAAAAGTGTTTACGCTTCTCTAAATTCATAATATGAAACGCGATAAGAAAGAATTATGGCGCTATTTTATGCTGGTATTCTGTGCGAGCATGGTCAATATCTAATCGAGCCTACCCATTTTTGGTTCAAATTATTTTATATAGGATATAATATATGTATTCGTTTGTAAGTCAATATACGATTTATGTTTAAGGTATTAATTATTTGAATATAGATGATTCAATTTTTTTTTCAATTCCAGAAAACTTCTTACAATTATTTGTTGTTAAAAAAAAGAGAATTATTTATTTCTTAAATGTCTACCCGAATTTATTTTTATTCCTTTAATGGCTTTAGCATTATTTTATATGTTATCCTATACCTAGTATTTAAGTATATAGTATCATATATATATAAAGTATTTTTTTAAATACGAAAATTTAAATTAAACTAATTGCACTCATGATTTTTTATTCAAATAACCAGTTAAGTTTTTTTCTATTATGTCAATAAGATCAAAAAATATTATTCAGGTTTCATCAGTATGTAATTTGTATCTAAATATGATTTCCAAAAAAAAAAAAATTCCCAGGAAAGCTCGGTCATCCAGGTACTAATATTAATTACATCATTTCGGATAAGGCTGCAGATATTTTTATATAAAAGGTTATATTTTTGAAGTATGCTTTGTAAAACCTGTTTAGAATAAAAATAGTTTGTACTCAGAAATATAATATGTATTCTATACATAGTTCACGATTAATCATAAGTCTGCAGTATTTAACATAGACAAATACTTCTTACTAGACGTATCGCTTAGACTTAACTTCAGTTTCACGCGTCTCGTTTATGTTAGCCGTTTATTTATAGAATAAGGATGACAAACGAGCACACATTCCACCTGTTAAGTGGGTGCTGTGGTCCATAGACATCTAATTTTTTTATCAATATCCAATAAAAAGGGTCTCCGGTTTTCCACACTCACCATATGAAATATGGTGTTCTGTGAGAGCTTTGTTCTACCCCGGTCGAGCTGACCCATTCGTGCTACACCCATAACATAGCAGCAGCGTAGCTTTACAAAGTATACATTTGTGCTATACGTCTCTATTTCCTTCTCACAGTACCCATGTCTAAACACGGTTTTATGGAAAAGCAGCATTTTATTCAAAGCGTTTTATTCAAAGATTTATGCAAACACGGATGTTATCTTATTTTCGTTTTCTAAGTAGTCGATTGGTGAACATGGTCAGTATTAGACAAGGTTCTAAATATGGATATCTTTCGCTGTAGTTTAGCCATACGTGGTAGATAGGTGGTGAGCCACGCTGTAGGTATATTGCGGTTGTAGCACGATTGTGTCGGCTCGACCGGGATAGGACCACGACCATAGAATACCAGCGTAAAATAGTATTAACCCTTCAATCCTAATAAAAATCTCATGCAGTCGCAAGCGCCCGGCAAATACGATACTGAATTGACAGATGTCACTTTTATGTAAACATTCTAACGAAGTGATCAAATAAAATAGTTGAATATTTTTTTGGAGTGAAAACTTCTTTAGCCGCATTGAGTTATTTCTGGTAGGGGAAAACTTATGGGTTCGCGTCACCGATGACCTCGACGTGCTTCTACGAGCATGTCTAATACGCATCGATAGTCTGCCGCAAGTCAGACAAGCGACACGTAGTATAGCGACATGTGTACACGTTTGCGCATATATCATTGAGTGTTTTCTTCTGTCTAAAGTCCTTATATGTCTGGCTTTGTGGTTTTTAAAAATAAAATTGCAGTTAATGACAGTTTCAAATATTTTTAACTAAAAAACTTAATATTTGAACGAGAATCTAGCTTTTGTTCATTGGTGATGATAGAAATATTGTTCCAGTTTCATAATTCCAAGATTTTATAAAATCTTTTGTAAAAGGACTTCTTTAAAAGGACTACTGAAGACCAAGATTGGAAGCCTTGTTATCAGTTTCAGGTCTCCAATTCGAGTCATTCATCATACAAAATACAAGAATATTTGTTACGTTAATATTTTCATAGGAATTCCATGCAAGCTAGGTCTTTCCCTGGTAGAGCCAGCCCATTATTGTTGCTGACGTTATACGGGTGACTACACTAAATTTCAAAACTTAACAATAAAAATAATTTAATACTGGAATTACAAATCAGTTTATCTGGCTATTATCGACATCAAACAACTCAAAGTCATATAACTCAAAGGACTGAAAATCAATGGGGAAGAAAGGTTCTCGAGTGGCAGCTTCTTACCGGTAAGCAAAGTGTAGGCCGAGATCGACCCCCAACTAAACAAGTGACGACCTGGTAAGACTCAGGAATTCGTTTGATTCATGTGGCTTAGGGCAGTGTTTTTTGGCATTCTTTGGGGAATGCCTGTGCTTATCAGGAGACTTGTAAAAGGCAACCCTTTGGAAAACTAAAGTAACCCTTGAAGAATACCGTGTCTGAAAATCGCAATAGCAGTGAGTTAAATAAGATATAAACTGTCAACTATTAGAGTTGGCAAAAAGTGGAAGGTACCCTTCCCTTGAGTAATTTGAGCTGGCTACTCCGAACAATGTCATTTTTTACGTCATTAAAATACTTTGAGTAAAATAACAAACCGATTATGAATTTACACAGATTCGAGATTTCGATTTAAAATACCACGGAACTTTAAATAACAAAAATCCAATTATTAAAGAATTTCTCTTTTTTTAGCAGCTCCTCTTTTAGGATCGGTTCTCTCTATTGACACCCTTTTGCTTCACGCCATTTTAACTTTTAATACCAACGAAACGATACCGACACGACATGTTAAAACAAGCATAATATTTTTTCAAGTGTAAATAATGTTAAATACATAATGAGCTTCACTTCATTACTTTTGTACTAACTTTTGACGGGAATCTGTCTGCCTCCTGAAACTGGAACGCTTTTATTTTCATTTCTCCGCTGGTGTTTATGTTTCTGATATTCGGTTAAAAGAATTTTAACCACAGAAACATAAACACTGGCGGATGGCACTAGTTTAATCATATAATGGGTTGATTTGGGGAAATCGTTTTGCCGTTTATACTTGATTGATAACAAACATACAAATATCTTTACAAACTTTTAATTTTTTTTGTGTATAATAAGGTGATTTTAACGTAAGAGAGCAATGCTATAGATACATATATTAGTAGAATTGTATCACGAATGAGTTTACTCGACTGGGGAAGGACCACGCTCTCACAGAATACCAGCGTTAAATACTAGCTTAATGCTGCTGAGTTTCGTATGGTGAGCGTAGAGAATCGTTGACCCTTTTTCCTGAAAACGAGGCGTTCAACGCATTTATATATATATATATATATATATATATATATATATATTGTGTGTGTGTGTGTGGAATATGTTTTATTGAGAATGAAACACAGCTTGATGTTTGACTTGAAGGTTTAATCTCTCTTACTTTAACCGTTCTGTTCCATATATATATATATATATATATATATATATATATATATATATATATATCTTAGATATATATCTTAAAGTAGATAGGAATGTGCTATGGCAAACACTGAACTCATTTGGGTTGAGCGCTGGCTTGATACAGGCATTGGAATCTCTTTATAGGGACTCTAGTGCTTGTGTTAGGATCAACGGGGTCTACTCGGACTGGTTTGGCATCCATAAAGGTGTCAGACAGGGCTGTGTGGCTTCCCCGTGGCTGTTCAACCTATTTATGGACAGTTGTTTGCAAAATTTGAAAGTTAAAGAATGCGGATTAAGAATGGGTGAGTTAACCGTCAAATGCCTTTTGTACGCCGATGATCAAGTTATTCTTGCGTCGTCGGCGGCTGAGTTGTTAATGATGGTTACATTAATGAACAGATCATTAAAAGAAAGGGGTATGAAAGTGAACGCAAGTAAGACGAAAGTTATGGTTTTTGAAAGAGATGAAAGTAAAACGATATGTGAAATAAGAATAGAAGGGGAGTTGATCGAGCAAGTAGATGAGTTTGTATATTTGGGCTGCGTATTTAGCAGGGATGGGAGATATGATAAGTATATAGAACGATGAGTGAACGCAGGAAACAGAGTAAATGGGGCCCTACACTCTATTGTGAAGAGACAAAATGTGTCAAAAAAGGCACGTATGGCAATTCACAATGCTGTGTTGGTCCCTACTTTAACGTATGGTAGTGAAAGTTGGGTGTGGCAGAAGAAGCACGAGAGTAGAATAAATGCAGTAGAAAGTTAAGGAGTATGTTAGGGCTGAATCTGTATGACATCGTGAAATATTGTGTGATAAGAGAAGAGTGTGGTTTGCAAGATGATGTTGTGACCAGGATTAAGAAAGGAATGCTTCGGTGATTTGGTCATGTGGAAAGAATGAATGAGGAAAGAGTGACAAAGAAAATTTATGTTGCAGAAGTGAATGGCAGAGTCGGAAAGGGACGCCCGAGGCAAAAATTTATCGACCAAATTAGCGATTTATTAAAAACGGGCCAAATTAGGAGTACCCTTAATTATATATAACTCCGACGAGCATGTATGCGTAGGTGTATGGATGTTAAGGAGGCGAGAGAGGTGTGTCAGGATCGTGCCAAATGGAAGTCTGTAGTCTCTGCCTACCCCTCTGGGTGACAGGCGTGAGTGTTTATATTTATATTTATATATCTTAGATATTCTAAAGAGCCGTACTTTAAAAATATGTGTAATTCCACTCTTTTCTGTATGTTTTACATTCTTAATATGTTCTGAAACAGCGCTTCAAGTAAATGTCTCTTATTGGCACATTTTTATCTATCTTTGTTACATTGGCGCGTAGAAAATTTAATTTTTGCTATCGAAAGGTATCTGTTGAAGAAATGTTATACCTTGCTTTCTGTCGTGTTGTTAAACTGTAATATCCAAAACGAGTTTCATACCAGCCGGCTTGCAGGTTTAGGTACTATTTTAAATATGAATTATTGTGGACATTATCAATTTCATTATTATAGTTATTATATCACGTCCAAAAATTAATTGAGTTATTTTTATGTTATACTTGATATGCCTATATGTTTATATAATATCAAAGTAGATTAAGTCAATAGTATACATTAATTTTACTAAATATTGTATTAAACTTTTTCTGTAATAAATAGTAATAAAAAAACGTAGATTATTTAATTACAATTACAGATATGCGAAAGGTAAGCTATCAAGCTACCATTATTTATCATTCCACATGTAAATGTTGAAATCGATGCAATCGCAATACTGCGTTCTGACTATATAATTATACAGTGTTATCAACTTGCTTTTATGTTCGGTTTAGGGAACCTTCGTGACCACCGACCCATAAAATGTATTTAATTCTTGACGGTAATTTTGTCTAAATTGTTGGTGTGTGTTTTTTAATTTTTAACTCTATTTTTTAATTAAAGACCCACAACTTTGTACTTGCCTTAATACATAAAATATAGCATATAAAATATAGCATATAAAATATAGCATATAAAATATAGCGACCTGATTTTACAAGTAGGCGATGGGAAATATAATAGCAAGAAGAAAGAAGAAATTGATATCTTGTGTCACATAATTTCATTCTCCACAACTTTAAGTAGATATTTTTGGTTGCTAAAACAATTAGTTGTAAAACAATGGAAAACTACCTAATCCAGCTATTCCCCATCACTACTAATCCCAACGCCACTACTCCTAACACCACAAGGAAAGACACACCACGTATGTGATTTGCACGATTTCCCAGGTATCTAATAGGAATTCATCTAAACAAGTTCAGAGTTTTCACTCGTACAGCCAATTATAGGCTCCTATAATATATAATTTTTATGATTTGAATGGTATAATATTATAGCAATAGAAACCGGGTTTTCGACCAGGTCAAACATTAGTTCATCGCGCTTCTCCAACGCGTGCTGGTGGATTTTAAATATCTGCAAAATATTGTTTTTTTTTATTTCTCAAATACGCAGATATTCTTTACATTTTCTTCAAATTGCCCAGTATGTCACAATATAAAATTGTTATTAACTACTTAATTGGTGTATTAGGGTTTTCAAAAGCAGTGAGGTATTATAAGACAAGCGCTAAACCCTAAGGTGCCACGATCTCACGTTACGAATATAGTACTTATAATCACATAATACGTGTTTGTTTAATTTTACAATTACTTATTTAGAACATGACGTTGTGATCAATGAGTCCGAATTTAGAACTTTTTTTAATTTTATTAAACTTATATTGTTAAATATCAACATAATTTAACAAACACTATTGAACATAAGCGTTACTTCTAAATATACAACACATTTGCCATTTCCTAAGAATGCATACAAAATATATTTTGTACCGAGCAGTTTAGTTACAGGGGGACACATTGTTTTTTACTTTTGGAGCGATTATTTCCGAAATTATTGACATTATCAAAAATGATTTTAGTAAACCCCTATTCATTTTTAAATACCTTTCCAACAATATATCGCACGTTAGGGTTGAAATTAAAAAAAATCACTTCCCACTTTATATATAGGGGGCTACCCTACCCTAATAAAACATTTTTTTTTCCAATTTTTATTTTACCACTTTGTCGGCGTGACCGATACACATATTGGTACTCAGCTTTCTAGTGCTAACGGTCACAGAGATTAAGCGAGGACGGACAGACGGACAGACAGACATGGCGAAACTATAAGGGTTCCTAGTTGACTACGGAACCCTAAAAAAGATAGTTAGAGGTTTTTTGGCGTAGGCTAAAAATTTAACAAACGTAAATTACGAGTAATTTGTCAACTTATTATGAATTCCAAATGAACAATAATTATTAACTTATTTCTGACTTAGGTAGGACGTTAGCTAGTTCATCTTAACAAATATGCTGCCGTCTGTATGCCCATAGATACCAGGCATAAACAGGTTAGTTTGGAAGATCTTTGCAGAGAGAGTAGACACCTGCAGAACTCTGGCGTTAGTTTTCATAGGATCGGACAAGAGGCCCTCGATAGCGACACAGACATACCGTTTACTCGGAAAATCCATCATACTGTCAATTAGACTAGGGAATAAGCCGTATGCTATGCCATATGTATATATGTGGCATATGCTAGAGGACTGCAAGCTGAAGACATATAATTGATAGAGTTAGGCGTTGATTTGCGGATATTTATTATGTTAAAGATGTTAAAAAAATAATTAGCTAAGATCTGCGTAACCCGTGGAAGTTCAGACGGTTAACGCTCGTTGAAAATATAACAGAACACGAGTAACCCGGGTTCGATCCCCGCCATCACCAA
>CAJQZP010000369.1:0-38838 GCA_907164705.1 Parnassius apollo
ATCTATGACTTCTCATATACGGTGGATAGCGGTATGATCATCTCGTTTTTGCCAAATGAAAAATACTCAAACCCGCGAAAGGAAACAGCGTCAAAGATGCGAAACATCTGGTATCTTATACATGGGGTGGCCCATACCGAGCAGTTGATATTATGGGCTAATGAAAACGAGTATATCTTTTAAGTTAAAATGGCCGTTCAATACAATATTACTTACTATTTATACTACAGAAAAATGAAATTGTTCCGAATGAATGAAATAAATTTTGAATTAAAATATCAATTTTACTCGTTAAGACAAGAGTGGTGCCAATATGTGATGACTTAATTATTTTGTATGATGCGCTTTGTCCTATATCATGCACGTAACTCATGAGTGCAAACATTAGGTGATATTTCATTTAAAAAATATATATTTACCTATTTTAAATTGTAAATAATTGTAGGAACCACGTTGAAGATCAATAATGCCTTGTTTTGCTGCTTCTGTGATAGGGAATGCAACTCCACCCATTGTTGACTGTCTGTAAGTAATATGGTTAGGCAATTTAACAAATTTATTTCTAAATTAATATATATGTAAAAACCAAACCGTGCCGAGACTCATTTCTAGCCAGGTCATTTAACAATTTGTTCATTCGACCAATTGCTACTTCAGTATTTCAATAGATTAGTGGGATGGTTGGAAAATTTTGGACATGGTAAATCTTTTCGTAATTGTATTTTAATAAAAATTTGCTTAGTGAAGCATTGACAGGGTTATAGCTGAAGTTTCTTTTGTGTTAAAATTCATATCCACATGCTCTAGTGAATGAGTAAACCAAAGTGGCAATAAGCCAACCATTTAGCGCGATAGTCATTGGTAAATAAAGGTTCAAGAATAGCAGCCTTGTATTGCTAATTGCAGGAGCATCTCTTCTTTATGTGGTGGATTGCATTCAAACTTTCTTGTTTTTCTAATTAGTTAGTATGAGGTTCCAGAGTTTTATTACTATTCCTAGAGACAAAGAATCTTTGTTTGAAGTTGGTTACAGGTGTCCATCACCATCCGGTGGACTGTAAGATCATTTCTCGCTTTTATAAAAACAGCATTAGTAACCAAGTTATATGTTGTGGTCCTGATAAGGTTCATCCATATGAATGTGGTCTTATTAGATCATTAATTATTTAATGAGGTTACTTTAAATAGGTTATAGGTACTTACCTTGAATCTGTGCCATAATTAGGGTTATGGTCATTGTGTTGGAGTTCTTTCAAGGCTTCTTCCCTATCAGTGAGTGGTGCTGGTGCATTTACACCACTCAAATGTGCTTTGTATCCTTTAAGGCAGACTTCATCCTGTTATTACAGAATAATATATTTTTTGAATACATTTCCTTTAAAAATCTTATTTATTTATATCAAACCACCGAAGCATTCCTTTCTTAATCTTGGTCACAATATCATCTTGCAAACTACACTCTTCTTTTATCACGCAATTTCTCACCCTGTCACTTAGATTCAACCCTAACATACTCATTAACAGCCGCATTTCTACTGCGTTTATTCTACTTGCTTATTCTGCATATATATATATAGTACTGTTTGTCTGGTTTCTGGCAACAGTCTGGTTGTCGGTGAATGAGAAACCGAAATCATTGCACTACTATGGGTGTTATCCATCATGATACTAGATTTTAGTTCACCATTGCGTGGATTGAACAGTACTGTTGGTATATTATTCTATACATCTTTTTAATAATACAGAAACAATTATTATTATGATAGTATTAAAATCGATTATTAAAAAAGAATACAAAAAGAAGAATACAGTGCTGTTAAAACTATTAATACATTACATTCTATTGACTACTTGTGTAGGAGTAGTTCGTGACAATTACCTTGCTGGTGGCATGCATTTCATCTTTTATATGAGCTGTTCCAAACTCTTGTTTTAGTGTGGCCTTCGTTGATGCATACAACATCTTTTGTCTGACTGGAGCACTGTCTGGAGACCAGCTAAGGAGCAACCACTCATGACCGACGGAATTTGTTGAATCAAACCTGAAATTTTAATACTATTTATTTAATAAGTTACCAGCATCAGTCTATTCATCCGATTACAATAAATGTCTTCAAGGCAAGAGTGAATAGGCTTTTTTTAAGAGAATGCACTTTTCCTTTCCCCTTTATCACCACTTATCACATAAGGTGAGATAGTAGTCAAGCGCTAGCTTAGAACAGTAAAAAGTTAATAATGTGTAAACATATTTGTTGTTCCCGAATTAGTAAAAATGATTACTTTTTGATTGTACTGGTCAGACTTGTTAATCTTTCATAATGTGCATAAATTTATATTTATTACAGTTTACATTTTTTCTTCTTTACCAGCCCATAAAAGTCTACGGCTGGCCATGTGCCTCTCCTATTATAGGGACGATTTGCCTTTATTGTCACTCTTCGTAGGTGATTTGACAATCACAGTATCACCAGAACATCTCGCACTTTTGACGCTGCTGCTATGTCACCCAACTCATGAAATTTATTATTATTATTATATTATTATTATTTATACATAAACACACTAGCTATTTTGTTAATTATAGGATCCCAAGCAGATGGCAGCACCCAGCCATCTTCTCTATTGAAATTAAATATCATCCTTAAAGGATGATACGAGCTATTGAAATTAAAAAACATCCTAATTTCAATAGAGAAGACGGTTGGGTGCTGCCATCTGCTTGGGATCCTATAATTAACAAAATTAAACCCAAACCTAAGCATACCACTGCAAGACTTCAAGATACTCTAAGCTTGTTTTGCGTAAATCGGACCAAAAATTAATATTCAAAAACTGAAGGTAGCCAGGCTAACAATAACATTGGGACGTCAAATATCTCAGACCCGCGGTGACCGTGGGTACTGTAGAGCACCCGAAACGTCGGGAATTAAAAAATATGTAAAAGTAATTAATTAAACGCGTTAAAATCCGTAAATTTAGTTTTATTCAATGTGTAGTGTTCGCGTAAATTTAAAAAATCATTATTGTGATATCCTATCAGTATTTTGCATGTTTCAATCAGACTACCTCTCTGTCTACGGCACTCTAGTGTTGTGAGGTTAAGCTTATTCATTCGCTGCTCATATGTCATGTTTCGCAGTTGTTTTACCATTTTTGTGGACTTTCTTTGAACATTTTCCAGTAGTATTATATCTTTACGAAAATACGGGTCCCATATAACATATGCAAGCTCCAAAAGAGGTCTTAAGTACGTTCGGTAGATCTTGCTAAATGTTTTAGGAGTGAGAAATGCCTCTTACGCTGCCACAATACCATTACATAGTTAGTAGCTTCCAATAGTTTATGGATGTAACATAATGTGACTTTGCTAGAATTATGTATAAACACACAGGTTATGCCACACTACAACCACTAAGATTAACACACATTTGACAAAGAATCAAGATTCACTACCTGCTGCACATTTTTGAATTGAATATAACATTGCACAATGTGCGAATTAATGACATTTTACCAGATACAATATTTGTGCGAGTGTAAAATATGAAGTAGTAGATGCGACACAGATGATAACACCATGAAATGTTAGTCGACTTGCCACAGAGTGCATGTTTATGATTCAAAATTATAAAATTATATCAGGTTTTAAAAGTTTGTATGTTTGAAATTATATATATTTATATTCACAGTTTATTTATTATAGATATCAGTATATCAACTACGCCCTTTTTCAATCAGATAATTTTGTTAAAAGCTATTGTGGGAAAATGGAATACCTTGTTACCAGCAAAAAGGTCTTTCCCAGTTGAGGCCACCCATTCAGTGTAGTAAAAACATTGTGGTTCTACCACCTTAAAAATTGAAAAATTATATAGTGTTACCTGTATAAAATGTAGCAAGGAAGATCATCTACAACTAAAGGGGGTACATATTTATCAAAGTCATGCTCCCAAGAACCTTTCACCTGCTGGTATTTGGATAGTGTCAGCTGTTCTGAAATAAAAACATAATTCAAGAAACATAAATAAGTAATAATTTTTTTTTATTGACTGCTAAAAATATTATATGTACCATTGTCAATGCTGACTTTCAGAACACGAATTTTGCCATCCCTGCACTTAGTGAAGTATTTCTTTAATTCTGCATTAGCTGGAAATAGAATTTAAAGTTTCTTTTAATTTATAATAAAAGAAAAAATTAAATCAGAACTAAAAAAAATTGAAAAATAATGTACATAAAAAAAATTGTAAATGTGAGGTAATTATAGCAAAAAATAAAGTAGTGTGTTAAAGTTTATGCCTAAATTTAATAAAATTAATAGGGAATAAATACAAATTGAACACAATGAACATATTTCATCAGCTATCTGTATCATGACTACACTATTACAAGATGTCACAAAAGTAAGTTTTTTTTTTAAATCTGAGCTCTACTAATAACTTAAGAGTACTTTCAGTGACAATTTAAAAATACAAATAATATATTCAACAAATAATTTCTAAGGTGTATTGGAGTAATACTGGATGGATTTGCGACTAGTTAAAAGAGTCTGGTAAAAACTCTATTTCCTCGACATCCATATATATCAGATTTCTGGAATATAGCGCAAATTGTTATTGGTGTAGAGAACTGGAGACCCATATTACTGGAAACGAGGCATTCCATCTTAGTCCTCATGGGTGACAATGTATCTGCATTTTGATACTTAATCGAGGATAAATGTAGATGTCTAGGGACCATAGTATGCATCCACTTTTGTAAAGAAAAGTTTAGTGGATGCAGCTACCGAAGTATGTGGTGTTAGTAAGAGAAAGAATGAAAGGAATAATAATACGTTATGGTGGGATGATGAGATACGTATGGAATTTGAAGCAAAGGAGAGAGCATGCATGGCTAGATTTACTAGCAACAAAAGCTGCTAATTCTAGTGGTACGAATGGTGATATTGAAATAAAAAAGGCAGTCTTTAGACATCTTAATAAGAGAGTAAAAGAAGTAGTTGAAAGAAAAAAGCAAGAAAGAACGGATAAGAAGGGAAATATTAAAATGTTCTGGAAACTTGTAAGAACTGCCAGGGGACATTCAAAACAGCTTATAATGAATGCTATAAGAGATGAGAATGGCTATATTCTGAATGATGAAGTTTTGAGTTTAAAGAGATGGAAGGAATATTTTGAAAGCGTGTTTATGAGTGAGGAGATAACGTGTGTACTAAGTGAAGTAGAAACACCGAAAGAAGAGGAAAGAGGTAGCGAGATAAGTATAGATGAAATAATGAAAGCAATGAAAAGCATGAAAGCAGGTAAGGCAGCCTATATATATATACGATAGAGTTTCACTCGAAATGCTAAGGGCTGGAGAGGAAGTGGTGGCAGGCCTGCTGCACACCTTGTTTAATTTATGCTGGGAACTGAAGTGGGTACCGGTAGACTGGTGCAAAGCCGTGATAGTCCCAGTATATAAAGGAAGAGGGTCGCAGCAGGACTGTAAAAACTACCATGGCATCAGCCTTCTTAGCATTGTGGGAAAACTGTATGCTAAGGTACTGATTGAAAGGGTCATGAAAGAAACTAATGGAAAAATTTGGGAAGTGCAAGCGGGATTTAGAAAGGGAATGGGATGTACAGATCAAGTCTTTTCCATGCGTATGATCGCAGAGAAGTTTCTGGCCAAAAACCAAAAGGTTTTTTGTGCGTTCATGGACTTGGAAAAGGCCTATGACAGAGTGGATAGGGATTTGCTATGGCAAACACTGAACTCATTTGGGTTGAGCGCTGGCTTGATACAGGCATTGGAGTCTTTTTGTAGGGACTCTAGTGCTTGTGTTAGGATCAACGGGGTCTACTCGGACTGGTTTGACATCCATAAAGGTGTCAGACAGGGCTGTGTGGCTTCCCCGTGGCTGTTCAACTTATTTATGGCTAGTTGTTTGCAAAATTTGAAAGTTGAAGAATGCGGATTAAGAATGGGTGAGTTAACCGTCAAATGCCTTTTGTACGCCGATGATCAAGTTATTCTTGCGTCGTCGGCGGCCGAGTTGCAAATGATGGTTACATTAATGAACGGATCATTAAAAGAAAGGGGTATGAAAGTGAACGCAAGTAAGACAAAGGTTATGGTTTTTGAAAGAGAAGAAAGTAAAACGATTTGTGAAATAAGAATAGAAGGGGAGTTGATCGAGCAAGTAGATGAGTTTGTATATTTGGGCTGCGTATTTAGCAGGGATGGGAGATATGATAAGGATATAGAACGACAAGTGAATGCGGGAAATAGAGTAAATGGGGCCTTGCACTCTATTGTGTAGAGTCAAAATGTGTCGAAAAAGGCACGTATGGCAATTCACAATGCTGTGTTGGTCCCTACTTTAACGTATGGTAGTGAAAGTTGGGTATGGCAGAAGAAGCACGAGAGTAGAATAAACGCAGTAGAAATGCAGTCGTTAAGGAGTATGTTAGGGCTGAATCTGAATGACAGGGTATGAAATTGTGTAAAAAGAGAAGAGAGTGGTTTGCAAGATGATGATGTGACAAGGATTAAGAAAGGAATGCTTCGGTGATTTGGTCATGTGGAAAGAATGAAGAAAGAGTGACAAAGAAAATGTATGGTGCAGAAGTGAATGGCAGAGTCGGAAAGGGACGTCCTAGGCGAAAATTTATCGACTAAATTGGCGATTTATTGAAAACGGGCCAAATTAAGAGTACCCTTAACCGACGATCATGTATGCGTAGGTGTATGGATGTGAAGGAGGCAAGAGAGGTGTGTCAGGATCGTGCCAAATGGAAGTCTGTAGTCTCTGCCTACCCCTCTGGGTGACAGGCGTGAGTGTTTATGTATGTATTTATTATATATGCATAGCACCCACTTAACATCACCTGGACTGTGCGCTCGTTTGTCACCCAATTCTATAAAACAAAAAATGTGTGTGTTCGCACACATTTTTTGTTATATACACAATATATATACAAGACATAATTTTTTATATGCATAATGAATAATTAGCCATCAAGGGGTAAGACCACACGTAAATTTAAAGCCACTATTACTGCTTAGACAATAAATTTCATGAAAGGGATTTATCTTATCTTTACCACTCAAAAACATATTTAAATAAGATCTGTAAATTACTACAGATATAAATGTTTCAAATGATTTTCTGTTTTTTTGTTTAGTGGCATCCAACCTTATCGCTGATATAAAGAAATTATTATTATGTGGTTCTCAAACTTTGTTATGATATAAGATGGAATTACTCAATACAAGGAAAATATTGGATGCATCTGATTTTTTGGAAAGGAAATTCTATATTAAAAAATCTAGATTTTTAAATAAAATGAAACAGTAAGGTCTGATAGAATGCCCTGGGGAAATACAGGAGTAGAGGAATATGTAATTATTTTAGAGAAGCAGCATATGGCGAAGCAAGTGGTGATTGTGACATTGTGAAGATTAGTTCTAAATAAGTTTTGTTATTATCAGTTGTTAAAAGCAATTTTGTTAATGAATAGCTATGGTGATAACCCTAAGCAAAGTGAAATATTTCAGTAAAACATAAGTTAACAGCATATTAACAGTTTCGAATATTCTAATTGTAGAGGTTATTCATCACCATATTGCTGCAGAATGTGAAGAATTATGTTTTTAATATGTATTTAAAGTAATAAGACAATCCTAAAAATTAAGCTCAATAAGGTACATTAAGGCACAATAGATTTGATGGTGATACTGAGCCCCATAGTCACATGAGCAATCTTCGAAAGAAATGAAAGTTTGACACCCACTACTATATTTGTAACGGGTAAAGATCTGATAAAATTCATCTGATCTTCACTTGCATGGGGAAACATCTGATCTCAGTCTACAGCAATTTTAGACCTGTTAGGATCAGTTTTATCTGGCTATAACTTTATAAAACCAAATATTCAGACAACACAATAACAAAAGAAGCAATATTTGTGCTAAAAATCGCAAATAAAAGTGATAGGGAATGATCAGATGGGCACAAAATATACCAAAATTACCTTGTTTTATAAAATGCCATGCAGCATAGCCTACTCACAGAGTTACCAGCTGGAACTTGGGGTTTTGGGAGAATGAAATGGTGTCATGTACCATATTGCTAGCATTTAAATATGTACATATACATTTATAAATTATATCTTACAGTCTTGCCCGCTAGGAGTAAAGTATTCTGTGGTCTTGCCCCATCACCAATCTTACTCTAACACACCTTATATTTTATTGTAACTTCGACATGTTGTTTGTTGTTAAGTAGTTTGCATCTTTACATAATATTAATAGTGAATTACAAATATTATTAAGATATTGAATTATTTAACTGTTTGACAGGAAAATAAAACAGTAGCGGAAAAATCGAACTGGTATATTTTAATCTAGATAATAATTTTATTTTGAAATGAACAAAAAATGAAGCATTTTTCATTCTGTACAACACAAAGTTTTTGTACATACTCTCATAGACGATACCTAACTCCATTCTAATAATAAAGATTAACGGTAAAACAATAAAGATAAAGTTTTTCATAAGACCTACCTTGAATACCAGTCTGATGAGACATTTTTGATACGATCAGTTACAAAAACTTTGTGGAAATCTTAATAGTTATTAATATAAAGTTCTAGAAATAAATAAATTTTTAATAACGGGATAATATAGGTTCAGGTGGGAGCAAAAATCCATTCAACAGCTTTAATCAAGTCAAATTGATGTCACACTGACATTTATCAGCTGTGCTGCCAGCATCCGAACATCCGAAATAATGGTGGTTAATATAGCGCATAGCGCCATATTATAGCGCGCTATCTCTTCATAACGCATAGCGCGTGCTATGTAAGTAGTCGCCATGGCGCTATGACCCTATGACGCTTTGGCGCTATTCATATCAAGCCAAGCGGCAATAAGTTCCAGCAGCAGCACTGTTGGGAGTAGACGTGTGACGCAAATTTAATCTAGCAGCACGCTATTCAAGACGCGCGAACTAATTTAGTGTTAGACGTTATTTAGTTAGTGTATACTGTATATTTATAAGTGATCGAAGTACATAGTTGTCTGCTACAAAAGAAGCCTAACTAATGTTTTTAAATGTAAATAAAATATAGATACAAAAGTGTATATAATAGTGTTTGTAAATAGTTGATTTTTGTATATACAATCAATACACTTTTAAATACACCTTTGATTTATAATTTATTTTAAGGTTAAAATAACGTTTACATCAATTATAATAAAAAATGATTTATTTTATTTTGTTTTAAAAAGTAAAGTCCTTAAAAATATTTTGAGGATTATAAAAAGTCGTAGGCCTGAAAAGTATGAAAATCTTTAATTTTTCTTTACCACTTTATTTTATTTTAATCTAAAATACGACTTATTACTAAACAATGTTCTTATATATATGGCACGCAGTCTATCCAATGAACGACATGTAATGTAGCGTGCTCCGAGATATAGCGTGTTGTTAAACTTAACCCGCTTGCCGGCCTCCTACACACTTTTTTATAAATAGCGTGCTATAACATAGCTTATTTAATAGCGCGCTGGAAATTTCTAGTTTATAGTATGTAGCGTGCTATTGATATATAGTCGTTTTGAACTACTTTAATCCAAAATATGGAGTGTAGGGGTAAGGAGTACAGATTCTATAAAACTCTATGGGAGTTGGTACTCCTTACTTCTACACTCCATAATTCGAAACCTTCAAGCATATAAAATATAGGAGATGGCAAGCCTACAAAAAAGTCGTGTCAAATTCGGACAATAAATGACGGACGCTATGGATGCTAAATTTTTTTTTGTGATGTGAAGACAATCAACTTTTAATACCTATAATATGTATTTTTACTTATTTTTAGTATGCAAAATTATATTTTCTCTAACGATTAACGAGGTTAGAGGATTTTGGCAACAATTTAACCACCAGCAGATTGTTGCTCCTGTTTTATCGGTTAAATAATAGTTTGAAGACGATTATGATACGTGATGCACGGATAGCAACTTGTGCTTGTAAGTTAGCAAGCTATAGTATGTGCGAAATCGATTGAGAAAAACGGCCAATGACCTCAGATATGAGCCGAGTGTCAAAAGGCGTAACTTACAAAATCTTAATTTAGATGTGATAACAATATTTAAATATTGATATTATTCACACTTCTAGGTCAGCGCATATGTTTTGATTTTTTGTTTCTTAAATAATATTGTCTGTGGTTCCTATAAACATCGTAAAATCTTACGGTACATCGCGAAAAATGTGTTATATTTTATATTTCAATTTATGGTAAGTAACGCAGCAATTCATTTAATAACAGTTTCATATTATCATTATATTTATATTTTTTTTCTTCTACAGCGATCTTTTATATAACTTTTTAATAGTAGTTATTAAATATTATATAATATATCAATCATTATAAAAAATAAAAAAAATCATTATGAATAAAGAAACGAGAAACGAATAAAGAAACGAGAGAAACCCGTTTGTAACCCCTGGTTAAACAACCAAAAGGTCATTCTCCGTTTTTCTCAATCGATTTGGCACATACTATATTTACTCTGGCTTCATTCTTCATTTCTGAGCTATTAAGTTACTATCCAAAGCCAGGATGGGGTTTTATTTTTGAGCTAGTAACGACCCCTACGATTTTTTTACTATTCTGACTTGTGTACCGTTAGCTTCGGTTAAGCAGGTATCTTTTTGAAGTGAAAACTACTTTAGCATTGCTGTGATTTGGATATTATATTTTACGCCGCACATGTGGTTTAAAATTATCATATGAAATAAATAATTTGCCTTGAAATATTTTTATTTTATATCCACCCCGGCTTAGTATTATAGATATATAGGTAATTTCTGGATTTTGGCAACAAAATCACACATAAAAAATTTCATCAAAATTGGTCCAGCCATCCTCAAGTGATGACCCGCTAGTATGCGGCAATTGATTTTTTTTATAAATAGATTTCCTTTAATTCGAAAGTTTCACATCTACCGCAAGAGAAATCCTTTTTTTTAGTTATAGTACCTACTCCATGCTAGTGGCTGATCTGTTAGTGTGTAGTGAGAATGAGTTTTTTTTCTTCATAGTACTCATTTACACTACCTAACACACGTTGTATTTTTAGGGTTTAACAAGATAACAAAATATAAAATTTTCTGGTATCTTTCGAAGAACCCTTGTAGTTGACTACATAGATATTCCATTACGAATTTCTTCTAGAAGCAATGCAGATAATTCACGTTTCTTTCTTTTTCCAAAATCCATGGTTTTATATCCAAGTACGATTTTTTTAGTTTTTATTACAAAACCTTTATTAATTCTTCAACTTGATATTGTTATATTTTCCTAAATACCTGTATAAGTCGCATTTATTTTGTTTTAGAAATGCTGTTTGTTTTTGTCATGTATTGAATGTATGTTGTCTTAGTGACTGCATCAATACTGTCTTCAAATTTTCTAGTCAAAGTCCAATCCAGCTAAAATGAAAATCGACCCAAAGGATCTCTGTTATCTACACTAATCATGCTTAACACAGAAGCATTATTCTGCTGTATGGTGAGTGTATTCTGTGAGAGCGTGTACTCACCACTGCTGAACCAGCCCATTTGTGCTGTAGCCACGTATATTAAAGCTGCAAACGTAGTTCAAACTCAGTCCAAATACGCCAACTTCGAAAATTGTTTCTCAAATTATTGCATTTAATTAACAATTTCCGTGGGGCACGTAAATTCTAGTCACTCGCATACATTGAAATTTAGGGAGTGTCTAACCCTTGAACTAGCACGGCTCTGCCGATTAACCCCATGTTATTTATTAAATATGTTATGATCATTTATCAATTAAAGACAAAGTGGAGTAGAAACTCAAAATTATAAAAAGGTGCGGATGCCAAACTGCCTGCGAACCGTGGTATCTATGGCAAAATGCGCTATGAGGCAATCTATAGTGGATACCTAGGTACAGCAATGGACTTAAGAATATGATGGATGGATGGATGGAGTAGGAAAATAAATAAATTTACATTGTTCTTTTAGAATGTAATGGATGAATGTATGGAGTAAGAAAATAAATAACATTTTTGTTAACAAATATTGACAAAAAAAAACGATAAATATTATTTGGGCAGTTAGTGGCTGTTAATTGGATCATATCAAACCATATCTTCGTTCTCGCACATATAAAATTTTTAAAGGATGCAAAAGGTTCTCACAAGTACAAAATAAAATACGATACATAAATTGAACAACCATTTACTGATTCTGAATAGAACTAACATACATGAACAATCAATTTTAATGACAAAAATCTGGTTTTGTTGATTACTTTAATTTAAGTAAGTTTTAGCAAATAAATGTACACCTTTAAAAAGAAAAAAAAAAACAATCTTTTTATATCTCTCTCTCCATCTTAATAAAAAATGGGATTTACACCAAGGCAAAAAAAATTGGTAAATAAAATATCACCATCTTAAAACTTTTAGAGTAATATCCCATTCTTTATTTGTTACAAAAATCTACACTTTTAATATTGATATGGTCACTATAAGATGTTGTTAGATTAGCTTACAGATTACCCCCTAATAGATACCGCATCATTGAATTTTTGTTCTGTTTCTATTTCACCAAATTTGGCGGCATGCAAGAGTTACGGGGGACGTGTCAAATGCGCTGTGATTGGATCAAGGTTGAACTTAGAATGCACCGAAGCATAGTGATGGGACAGGGTTGGGGCGTTGATCGATAAATTCGGGATTAATTGATTTTGATAATTAAATAAATTGATCAATTTTTATTTGAAATTTAATAAAAAGTAAAACAATGTATATATATTTGTACATGTAATTTAATGATTTCTTAAATTTACGCGGACACTACAAATTGAATAAAACACTATATATACGCATTTTTAGCGTTTATTATTTTTACTTATTGTTAATTCGCGACGTCTCGGGTGCTTTACAATACCCATGGTAATAGGAGGTTCTCCCTAAGCAAAAATTTACCCACGGTAACTATCGTCCTTGATGGTGAGATCCACTATTTAAATATCGGTTGGTATGGGTCTTTTTTCTATACACAGTGTGACCAATAGTGTTATCAGTATTTCGGATGGCTAAGAAAGATTGGCTATGTTTTATAAACCCGTTAAAAATGGTTTAATTTCAACGTGTAACAATCGCCTAAATATTAGAATATCACGTTTCAATCAACCACTTAATGCTATTACTAACTGTGTAATCTACATGGATACTAAACTCTGATTTTTCATTCCGTAGAATTCTGACAGCTATCATTTTTTGACATGTCAGAGATTACAAACCTTTTTGGCCGGGCACATTTTTCAATTTCAATACGTGTCTGAACATCTGAGTCTATACATACATTTTATTTGTTAGTAAATGTATCCATTTTATTAAGTGCGGTACTCTACATGGTTTTACGGCGAGTGATAATTACGTCCCTTTTCATTACAAACAGTAAAAAATGCACAAGTAAAAATAACATATTTTTATTAAAATCTTTAGTCATCATTAATACTTATATCACTATCTTCATCATCGTCATCATCGCTGACATGAATTATTAAAGAGTCTGCGACTGTGTCAATGAAATCGTCGAGAGTGCACATCTTATCTTCTTCTTTGATTGTATGGCTGATACATTCTTGCCATTTATCAGGAGTAATACTACTTATACTTTCCAGTAATAGTTTTTTAACTTCCGCCATTTTAAAACTTCTGTTGTGTCTTGCGACATGCCCCTTCACTTGAGCCCACACCAATTCAATAGGGTTGAGCTCACAATGATATGGGGGCAGTCTAAGCACAGTAATGCCTTGTGCTGTGGCCATCTCGTCTACAATACACTGTTGATATTTGTATTTCTCCTGACCCACAATTTCCAATAAATTAACTTTTAGCATTTTTTCTTCAAAATTTAAATTTTTTTGAAGTCAACCACGCTTGGATATCGCCTTTTCTCCATGCACTCGTTGGTACTTTTTCGACCTTCCTCGAATGATAGGGAGCATTATCCAACACTACTACCGAGTTTGGTTTTAATTTTGGAAGTATTTTTGTGAACCACTCCTCAAATACTTCCCCAGTCATCTCCTTGTGGTAATCTGCCAAGCCTTTTTTTGCCTCAAAAACTAATAAACCATCTTCCAAAAATCCTTCTTCGCTCCCTATATGGCTAACTATAAGTCGCCCCCCCTTTGCCTGTTGGTGCCTTAAGCCCTGTTGTCAAGCCATCGAGGAAAGCTTGTCGTGAAGATTGAATGTTGGTATCACACCACACTTTATTGACGGTATGTCCTGAAAATAAAAATATATTTAATATTTCACTTATACATGAGGACAGTTATATATGCATATAAATTGAAAAATATTACCTGTAAACATGGATTTCTTTATTTATTTATTCATTTTGGTAACAAAAATTTATTAACAAAGTTAATTTAAGTATTACATAAGTACAGAATTCGATTTCCGACTAATACTTTGAAGAAAAGATAGGTTATAAAAAAGTTAATTACCACATAATTCAATACTTGCCTTCGTTTACCCACGTTTCATCCTGGTAATATATAAGCCTGCCTTCTCTTCTATATTGTTTAATTTGGTGCAAGTATTTTTGACGCCATAGTACTATCTCCTTGCGATCTGTTAGCGCACTTCGACGTTTGCGACTTGTGTATTTAAAATTTAAATGCTTCAATACTTTTCTTAATGTTGATTTCGACATAACAGGCATGTCTGGATCACCAGTTATCTCTTGGTGAATCTGAAATAAGCATTTACATTACAGTTAAAATGTAGACAGGCAACACAGGTTAAAGTATAGTTTTAAAACAATGGGGGATGTCAGCAACGAGGTGTTAAAGAATTAGCAATAACTTTACCTTTTCAATAGTCGGAATCTCGTTCCTGTAGAAAAACGCGTGAACCTTTCGTCGAGTTGCGGCGAAAGTGAATTCGTCAAATTTTTGTATGAAAGATAGTTGAGGTCCACTCTTTTTCGGCTTTTGAAATTCTTTTGTGTCTTTATATTCTTTGGTAATTTTATAGACACTTGACAGACCCACGCCAGTCATCTCAGAAGTCTTTTTAGCACATTCCGTTGCACTCCAATCAGTTGTTTGCGGCCAATTTTCTATATTATATTTGTAAATATTTAGAATTATGGTCTTTTCGTTGGGCGTAAAAGCACCACGAGGACGCTTCTTTCTGGGAGAAAGAAAGTCTAAGCCTTGTGCTCTGTCAGATGGGGCTGCTTCCCGGGAAGGGCCAGGTTGTGGCTCCATAACGTTTATAAAAATCAACAAACGATCACAAAACGAAAGGTCAACAAGAAAAAACTTAACAGAATAACAGAAACTTAACAAATATAACAAGATAATAACAACAAATAGCAGCAAACACCGAGAACACATGCGCATTCGAGCATTCAAAGAAGTCGAATGAAAATCAATCAATGTGACAGACGCGACGTGACAGCTAACATTTTTTTAAAAGGTTTTTTAAACCTGGAATTAGTAGACAGTGATGCCAGCTAAAGAATAAAATATTAAGTAATTAAAGTTAATTAGATATATTGTTCGTGATATTGAAATATTTGTTATTTTTGTATTAGGTGACTTGTATAAGTAAATATTTAGATTTACCTTTTTGTAGGTGAAACATAAAAAATACGTAGCATTTTATTATTTATTGCCCTCAAATGGTTCAAATTTGTCTCTTTTTCGGTGGAGAACTTTTTTTAGTAGCAACACTTACGAAATGTCAGAATTCTACGGAATGAAAAATCAGAGTTTACACTATAAAAATTGTTGTCTATACTAAAACTGGCAAGTATAGAGATGGTATAGCGGAATTCAACAGCCTTCTACGGATTTTCATAATATGAAGATTGTCTTCTAGGAAGTATCTTCATCATAGCACACTATTTTTGGTGGGATACTATTTGTTCCCTCGACAAATTGCGTCGATACACATCTTTTTCCTCTCTGGGCATTTAGGAATCCACAACATAAAGGTGCCACAATGATACGCCACTAATTTAAAAAAATAATGACTTCAAAAAAAGTAAACAATGACCAAACAAAATTCTACTTATAAATCACAACACTATCGATACACACGCCTGTCGTTAGACAAAGACAACTACTGTAATTTACGTAATGAGTGAAAGGGTAGTGTATATGGTAGAGCCGTGCTGCAATTATATTAGTAGTATAGTTGTAGTACGAATAGGTCGGCTCGACCGGGGAAGGACCACGCTCTCACAGAATACCAGCCTAAAATAGTAGATTAATACTGCGGTGTTTCGTATGGTGAGTATAGAGAACCGGAGATACTTTTTACTGGAAACGAGGCATTCCATCTTAGTCCTCAAGGGTGACAACGCATCTGCATTTTGATTTGTAATCCAGGATAGATGTAGATGTCTATGGGCCGCAGCAACCACTTACCATCAGGTGGACCATAGAGGTTAGAGAACAGGAGAACGATCGCTGTAGAAAATAGTGTCCCAGAAATATGGACAAAATAAGTGAGGCGCTTCGATCGCTAAGTTGTGTAAATAATTTTAATTATTATAAATTATTACATATATATATTAACGGGTGCGTTTGGCAGAAAAAAGTAGCAAGCGCTTACAAGCGCGAAAATAGTTTTCGGCCAGGACACGATTGCTACTTCAGTAGCGCTGACATAATCCGCCATTTTGCTTATTTAATTTGTTTGTTTTGAAGTAGAGTTTAAAAGTTGTTTTGTGCAATATTAGTTTTAAGTAATATAATGACATGAATAAACATATACATGTTATTAAAAATTCATGATTGGTAAGTTTTTAATATGAATACTTTACAAACATATATTTAAATTAGGTTAGGCTCCCCGGTTAAAACTAACATCGTGTCCTAGAGGAAAATAGATACTTACGATTTGACAGCACTTACCGCTTACGATCGCCATTTTGCTTACAAGCGCTTGCTAGCGCTTTTTTCTGCCAAACGCACCCATCAATTCTATATGAATTGGGTTACGTTCGGAACACAAGATCTAGAACACTAAATGTACAAAAATTTACTTATATTTTTATTTCAATGTTATCTTTATATTCCTGGTAGAATTGGGCGACGAATAAGAAAAATATAACTCAGATTAGAATAAGCTATTTATTTATAAACAATAAAGCACGGAACAGAAAAAAAGGATGTTATGTAACTGAATTATATTTATTTCTGAACGCACCATAACCCTGAACTTGAGCTCTACAAAATATAACAAACTAATAATGTGTCTGTCTCAAACTGTTTGCAAAATGCGTAAAAGGTGTTTAATGTAACCCGGCAAAACCATATTTAGCAAATGTTTGCAAGTTTAATTCTGTGACTACTTTGGTAGTTTACCGAATTATAATAATTGTATTTATTGTTGACCAAAAACATATACAAACACATTCATATATGAAACACTGACACGTATGATGTAGGTAATTAGTATTGTGACGATATTTCAGAAAAATCACGGGCCAGCCTGCTGTTTCTAATACCACCAAAAACATAATTGCGTTTTTAGAATAATTAATTACTATATCTAAGATAAGTTACAATATAGTCTCAAATATATACTAGAGAAATATTGCAATTCGAATCAATGAAAACATGCATACAAAATATGTATAATACACAAGAAATTCCGTGCGCAAATCATAGCGCGTGAAAAACGAAATCAGAATGTATTTTATAACAAGTCAAACAAGTGAACAAAGTTTGGCAACGCTTTTTTTCGTCAATTCAAGGTCAATAAGGACGGCATCGTCGCTCTACCTACGACTTTTGCTATTTATTTTGCCAAACAACAATAATAAGTAATAAAATTGTTTACAAAAAAAAAACATAAGTGTCTAAGGTCATTAGTTTTATGTTATTTTATACTGTTTTTAAACGGTTGGAAAGGAAATTAACCAATTATTGAACTTAAGATATTGATTTATCATAATTACTTAAGATCACTTGCATACCATCTAGCGTGCCAATTTTTAAACCTCGCCTTTCGTTTGCTTGTCAAAAGTCACGCACACTACTAAAGAAGTGTCAAATTTTTCCGGGATTTCACTATTGTTTTTCTCAGTATACTCGTATAATGTAAGTTATTGTCTATAAAGGTCAAACGGGTACACATTTCATTGTAGAGAAAGAGTATAAAAGTAAATAAAAAGTAAAAATAAACGCGATAAAATCCGTAAAAGTAGTTTTAATCATGTATAGTGTTCGCGTAAATATAAGAAATCATTATGAGAAAGAGAAGTGTTAAAATGATTAGTTTTAAAGAAAGAGTGTCTGTGTTTAGTGTATATTTTGATAAAAAAATGTATGGACGGAAGGCCGGCGCCGGCCCGGCTATATCTTAAGATGGAACCTTAAGGTATAGCCGGGCTCCGCGTCAACATGTTGCAACCACTTAGCTATTGTGGCCGCTGCAACCAGAATAACCACGAGCATCCAGGAGGCCCTCAACGCGGCCTCTACGATCGTCCCTCTCTCTGGTAGAAAGGAAGAGCTGCCGCTAAAGATACGCGTGCAGCTTAGGCATAAAAGAGCGCTGAGGAAGCTCTGGGCGCGCACTCGCTGCCCCAGAATTAAATCCAAGCTGAACACCCTAACGGACGAACTGTCGGTTGCAATACAGGCCCACAGAAGAGAGGCCTGGGAGCGGCGCATTTGGAAGGCTGATACATCAAGCGTCGCTCTAGACATTGAACCGGCAGTTAACGAAAACTCGCCCACCTGTTTGCCCGCTGACCCACAACGCGGGCGAACAACGTTACGATGCCAAGGGCAGAGCGGATATCCTAGCTGAGCACTTCACCACCGAAATCCACACCCGGAAGGAGAGCCGCGTGCAGGAGTTCCTGTCGTCGCCCGCGCCACCGCTTGCAGGAGAGTGGTTTATCTCCCCTGCTGAACTGTGGAGGTCAGCAACCCGTCTGCAACCGAGGAAGCGCCGGGGCACGATGGGATCACCAACGCTGCACTATGACAGCTGCCCAATAAAGTGCTTGTAGAGATAGGTCGGCTCTACAATGGCATATTGCGGACATCCCACTTCCTGGAAGACTGGAAGAAAGGCAAAATCATCGTCTTGCCGAAACCCGAGAAGGACAGGCGTAGAGCTGCCAGCTACAGACCGATCACGCTGCTACCGCATATAGCTAAACTGTTTGAAAGAATGCTGCTCAGACGTCTCCGCCTGTGCATCCAACTTCGGGCGGAGCAGCATGGATTCAGAAGGGGCCACTCAACAGCAACACTGCTGACCAGAGTGATGCACCTGATTGCGGCCGAGCATAACCGCGGCCGCATATCGTTGGGCGTCTTTCTCGATATCGAGAAGGCGTTCGGCAGGGTGTGGCACCCAGGACTACTCTATAAGTTAGAAGATCAGACCAGTGTCCCTCCTGCTATATTGCGGCTAGTGGCGTCTTTCCTCATAGACAGGAGGTTCTACGTCTGTGTAGAGGACACCGAGTCCGCAATAAAATCCATAACAGCTGGTGTGCCACAGGGCAGCTCTCTGTCTCCAGTCCTGTACGCGGCTTACACCAATGACATCCCCACCCTGGCAGGGTAACTGCACGAATGGGAGGACGACGTCGAGCTGGCGCTATTTGCGGATGACAGCGCCTACTTCACCTCGTCTAGAAGAACCCATATCGCCACTGCCAGGATGCAACGTCTGCTGGACCTGCTGCCACCATGGTTGGATGAGTGGAGGATGGCCGTCAATGTTAGAAAGACGACCGCTCTGCTCACTCGCCGCTTCCGAAACCTACCACCACCGATAACCCTCAGAGGCCAGGAGATCGCATATGAGAAGGCCGTGACCTACCTTGGATGCCGGATTGACAGGATTTTGCGCATGTCTGCACACGTCGACTTAGTTGTCCGCAAAGCTCGATGTGCGCGGGCGATGCTCCGTCCTGTCCTGGCATCCAAGTTACCGACAAAGTCGAAGTTGACCATCTATAAAATGTATATAAGACCCTTGCTAACATACGCTGCTCCGGCCTGGTATGCGCTCCTGAGCGATCAACAGAAGCGGCGACTACAGGCCCAGCAGAACTTGTCATTACGAACCATAGTCGGTGCGGGTCGCTACGTCCGGAATGACGTCATAGCGGCCAACCTTAAGATCGAGAGCCTACAAGAATTCGTGGTCAGGCTGGCGCGCGGCATGTTCGACCACACCGACAACGGGCCACATGAACACCTCAACGGCTTTGCGCCGTTGCACTCACGGCCCCCGGACGGGCGACCCTATCCAAGAGAACTCCTCCCTATATAGATTAGGGAGTCGAGTAAATCCCACAATGCCGCAGAAAGGCCAACCTAGACAAAATAATTGTGTTAAACACAATTATTGAGACAACCACCTTTTTTGAAATATAACCCGACTACGACGACAAGTCGTTATTTACATTATAACGCCTTTTACCATCAAAGGCGCCCAGGACCGGCACACTGTAGTGTGCCGTGAGGAATGTCCGGGTAAAGGGGGTATACCCCGAGGCCCGATACCTGCCGGGCAGAAAGCCCATGCGGACGACAACAGCTCAGCTCAGCTATTGTGTGACTATGTGGCAAACATGTATTGTAAGTTCATCGTACTATGCTTTAGGCGAAATAAAATGTAACGTGAGAGCAAATTTTCTAATTTCTTGGGACTACTGATTTGGTGAATGGCAAATCTTTTAATTTCTTTATTTGTATCCGTAAAAAATCTTTTAGTTTTTGAGAATCTTTTAATAAAATTGTATTTTCAGTATTTAAAAGATGTTCAGATTGAAGATCTTTCAAAATTTGAGAAAAATTGACAACTTTCTTAGACTGTCTTCTACACTTTTAATTCAGCTTCTTAATTTTATTTTTCTGTTTGGTTAATTTTTCTTTTAATTTAGTAAGCTTAGTAAGATGTGCTAATCTGAAAATTATAGAAATGATTATGAACATTTCAATTGTTTAACTATTGTGTCTGTATTGCGGACAGAGAAACTGTTAAATATTTAAAGAATATTATAAATGATTATAGAATTCTTTTAAATGAATATAAGAGCAATTACAATCTAGATGCCTGGCGATCCACTAATATACGTTTTACTAGGAGTTTTCTTTCTCATACAACTTCTCTGTGAAATTGTTTACCACCGGCGACTTTTCCCGACCGATACAACTTAGGGACCTTCAAGAAAAGAGCTTACTCCCTTCTAAAAGGCCGGCAACGCATCTGCAATTCCCCTAGTGTTGCGGTTGTTCGTGGGCGGCGGTAGTTAGGGAGCCTCATGCTCGTTTGCCCCCTCTTCTATAAAAAAAAACCCTCTGTTTAGTGGAGCATAGAAAATAGAGGAGCTGCCCAGAGCGTCTATATGTTTTATCGGTTATACAAATATGGTTAAATTCGATATTGTATTATCAATTCGTTTCTATCTAAAATCTCGTTTAACTGAGCTAAAAGTATCATTCATAAAAGAAACAGACGATAGATGTTTCGTGTACTGGTAAAAATTTTGCGATTACGTCATTTAACTCCGACTTGCGGTCGATTCCGCCATTTATTGTCCCATAGATTAAGTATATATATATATATATATATATATATATATATATATATATATATATATGTTGGGCATATTGTCCAAAAGTTATTTGATATTTCTTATTATAACATTTTGCGTATTTAAAATAGTTTATGAAAATTACTAGTGAATTTTCCAATTCAATATAAGCTCGAAGGTCTCTGTTTTCAATCAATTTGCCAATTATGCTTTTTCCTGATTTTCTAAGGGGACAAAAGGGTTCGAACAAGTTAAATGTAGCATTTTTTGGTTATTTTTCTCTACAATATATTGGTTTATAATAACTTCGTAGTGCTGCCACTTTAACAGATTCACATAACATTAGTATTAACGTTTTCAGAATTGTGCTAATAACTCATAGATAGCGTAAAAAAATAAATTATGCAAATAATATACCAAACATTGCAAAAACTATTATCGAAGAATGTATAAAATTTTATATTATTTTTAACTAATTAACGTATTATTGATTTCTTATATTTACGCGAACACTATACATTGATTAAAACTACTTTTTCGATTCATTCGGTGATCGCTGCCAGTTTTCACCCTTGCGATCACTGAGACATCACTGAACAGTTGGCGTCTGGTCGTCATAATGAAGTCAATCTCATTTTTTGTCGAACCGTCGGGGCTCGACCAGGTCCACTTCCTGTGGGGCCGCTTCTGGAAGAAAGAGTTCATCGTAAAGAGTCCCTCTTTCTCCATAAAGTCGGCCAGCTGCTGGCCCCTTCGGTTCCGTTGCCCTACTCCAAAGGGGAATGGCAGGCTTGTATGGGAGTTTCGTACCGCTAATAAAATTTCGTGTTTTGGGATATTTTTGGTTTTAATTGGCGGATAGTAGGATAGACAAACCCTTTGTAAATTCTTAGATTTTTAGAACTTGGGAGATAAAAGTTATAACCAGTTTTAATTTTTAAGATTATCTACATAGACCATAGACTAATACATAATATTATGAACTAGTGTTACAATTTTAAGCTATTGCATAGCTTCTATCGCGGGCCTTGAGCGCGGGGACCGAATCCAGAAATTCCGTAACGAAAAAAACCTCACGCTCCCCACTCCGACGGGCACGGAGGTGTGGCGTTGAAAGCCGTGCATCGTCTAACGTCGTTTCAGTTCTTTTTTTTTTATAGAATAGGCTGACAAACGAGCACACAGTCCACCTGATGGTAAGTGGTTGCTGCGGCTCATAGACATCTACATCTATCTTCCATTACAAATCAAAATGCAGATGCGTTGTCACCCGTGAGGACTGAGATGGAATGCCTCATTTTCAGCAAAAAGGGTCTCCGGTTCTCTACACTCACCATACGAAACACAGCATCATTAAGCTACTATTTCACGCTGGTATTCTGTGAGAGCGTGGTCCTTCCCCGGTCGAGCCGACCCATTCGTGCTACAACTATACTACTAATATAACTGCAGCATGGCTCTACCACGTTTAAACCTACCTCAAAGTGACATTTGACATATCGGATACCTGAGGTATCCGATATGTCAAATGTCACTTTGAGGTACCGCTAGTGTAGAGTGAGGTATCATACCTCACTCTACACTAGCGGTAGCGCCTGACGCCTGTAGCGGCGAATTCATACGCGATAGCCCTCATTGCGTTTAGTTTATGCTTATATTTTATTATATTATATTTATTAAAACCTTTTTATTGATATTATTAACTAATCCCAAGTTCTAAAAATATGAAACTTACATTAAAATTAATGGCTTAGTTGCCTTAATATCCGGTATTAATTCTATAACAAAACAACGAAAAAAGTATGCGGTACTAAATCTGCCGTTCCCCTTTCCCCACCTTCAGCTCACCGCTTTCTCTTGTGCCCAGTTTTGCGTTGAAGTCTCCCATCAACACCGTGTAGTGGGTTTTGGAGGAATGCATGGCTCTGGAAATATCCTCATACATTTCCTCCACCTCCTCATCGGGATGTGCCGAGGTTGGTGCGTAAACCTGTATGACCTTCAGCGAATACCGTTTGGTGATTCTGAGTATCAGGTACGCGACCCTCGTCGACACAATCCCAATCTTTACAACGTTGTTGACGAGAGACTTGTGGACGATAAATCCGACACCTCCTTGGGACAGATGGTCGCCCTCCCGGTGGTAGAACAAGTTGCCGGACTCGAGGATTGCCGTATCATCCCCCTCTCTTCAGACCTCGGATAATCCAATAATATGCCAGCGCAACTTGTCTATCTCTTCTTCCAGCTCCAGTATCTTCTCGTCAGTCGTCAGAGTGCGTGCGTTATATGTTGCCAGGTCGAGTCGTCGTAGGTGGCAACCGAACCTCCACCGGAGATTCTTAGCACCCCCTGCCCCGCCGTTACCATGGTCGCCACCGTAGCCAGGAATAGCGGGGTCGCCGGGGACTTGGGGCCGTTTTTTTGCGTCGTTATTCATGGGGGGATATTTGCCATAGTTGCCACGCTTGGCGAGCGGGTTGGCAACCGCAGTTTTTTATTATAACACAGTTGTTATCAGAAAGATGCTGCTGCCCATCTCCTTTCTGTCTCCCTCTGTCGCCTCTTACGACACCCACGGGAAGATATGGGGTAGTGGATATTCTCAACCGCCACTACACGGCATCAAAATTGGTTATTCACGTCTTAAGAGGATAACCGAACCGATAAAGGAGAACCTTGAAAATGAATCGTAGTTTTGGCGGCGTGGCTTATTACTTTGTCGGTGAGACTCACGGACAACAGAGGTAGTGTAAATGAAAGTGATGCAATGACAAAATATGAGATAGCTATACTGAGCACACGCTCAGAAAAAAAAACTAAGTAAGTTTTTTTTTAGTTTTTTTTATAGGATAGGGTGACAAACGAGCACACAGTCCATCTGATGGTAAGTGGTTGCTGTGGCCCATAGACATCTACATCTAACCTCGATTACGAATCAAAATGCAGATGCGTTGTGACCCGTGAGGACTAAGATGAAATGCCTCGTTTCCAGTAAAAAGGGTCTCCGGTTCTCTACACTCATCATACGTAACACAGCAGCGCTAAGCTGCTATTTTACGCTGGTGTTCTGTGAGAGCGTGGTCCTTCCCTGGTCGGGCCGACCCATTCGTGCTACAACTATATTATTTTTTTAACAAAACTTCCTTATGGATTAAAAAAAACTTTTATGAGAACTTAGATATGATTATTGGATATGCCTTAAAAATTATTCCATGATCTTATTCGTAAAAATATTGTGGTGTCATGGAGAAATGTAACTAATTAGAGCCTATTTTGCAATTTTTTTGACAGAAACTTTTTAAATTTTACGAAAGAAAATAGCGCTTTTTTAAATTCATTGAATTTACGTTCTACAAGTTAAACCAAACCACTGGTTTTAAGGATTGCGGTGTTTACACTATCATTCTGTATACGGAAATAGATAAGAATCTTTAACGTAAAAATTTGCAGCGCCGCCTGGAAGCTAGTTCATTAACTACTACTACAACTATACATAACTCTAGATATTATATGTATACCTGTTCTGTGTAGTAGGTACTACTCCATTCATATTATTTTTATAAAAAAAAATTGTCGATTTCTAAATAATAATAAAAACGCTGTATGTTATTTAGAAATCGGCATAAATAATCTCGATAAATTGTGGGATTATTAGGCGAACAGAAAGATTTCAGTATTGTTAACATTTTTATTTCACAATTTTGTATAAGATTCGGTATATTTTGAAAATAAAATAACACCAAAACGTTGCATGTTATAAAATTCCATGTTGTCTGCATGTATGTAGAAAGTAACTTATTGCAAATCATCATATAAATTACAGGGTTGAAATTGCCATATTATTTTATAGTTCTTATATTATATTTATGTCACTGCACCAATTACAAAGTGTACCTTAAAGCACATTCTTCAGCACTCTGTTTTGTGCTATACACAAGCAATTACGATAAAACACTCAAAAATACGAATTCACAAGAAAAATGATAAGATACTTTTTAATGTTTAATAATCAGTTATCATCTAAATCATTGTTGTGTTGTGCCTGAATGCAAAAATACGAGCATAAGAACGCCGGAAAAGTTATGGAATCTAGTTCCAAGTATTTAAATATAAGAAATACTTGGATGAAACTGGCAAGAAGATACCCGAATATATTGCTACAAAAACTAGACTATTCTTGTGCGAAGATCATTTTGATGTAGGTATGACTTATACTTAACTATCGTTTAATACAAAATAAAACATCGTGAGGTGAAGTGTATCGCAAGTCAAATTTTGTAATAAATTACGTTAACTTAGATATTTTAACTAAGGATTGCTAATGAGTCTAATTATCGATAAACTAGACTATGATAAGTAGTAAACTATGTTTTATCAAAACACACTATGACCTCGTATTGTGTTTTTGTATAAACAAAAGTTGGTAATAGGTACTCACATTGATGTTTTAATATCCTTCAACTCAGCAGAAAAAAAATTAGGATTGAATGCAAAAAAATTTGCCACCATCAATTTATTTATCCTAGGAATGCCTCGCTACGCCTTTTTGCCGATACGATACCGATTCTCTTATAAAAATATCGGCGGTACAGATACCCATACCGATACGCTTACTGTATTCAAAAGTGAAGGCAAAATAAATAAAACACAAGTCAGGTTATTTTTTTATTTATACCTATAAAATAAAAAAAAAAAAACAAGAGTACAAACTAAATAAAACAGTTTAAAACTATAGAATGGTTGAGACTAGTTAATAATTTTAGTAATTAATATTAACATTGATGCGATTTTTGTTTAAAAAACAAAATATTCTTAAGTGTTGCGGAGAAAAGTGATTTTGCAATTCTGTTTGAATAAGACCTGCGGTGGAAAATAGTCTCTCAAATGCGACAGAACTTATTTGGAAACTAGAGTACTTCTGCGCCAGTTTTTCAAGTTTGGGTATAAGACGTTATTGCGCTAGAAAACGAACGGATCTGCGCTTCTCGATATATTAGGAGACCTTAGGTAGAGAGATACCTACTTCTTTGAGACAATTACAGTTCAGAGTAGACAGGCGAAACAAGGAAACAAGACACAGCACAGCATAATTAGTTCGTGCATCGTTTGCAAGGCAATAGATTTCAAAACGCGAAATTTTAAAAGTATCGTTGAAATATCGCCGACGCCGATATATCGGAAAACTTCGAGTATCGCCGATATATCGGTATTGGTATCGGATGCATCCAGAATTTATCATTGGTATATTAATAGTTTCTGCTTCTACGAATTCGTCTTCCATGATGCCTTTTCAATAAAATTCGGAATAAAACTCACTAAGCGTAATGAAAACTAGAAAAATCTCGAAATAACACAGCACGTTAGCTAGTTCTCTTAATCAGTGACACAGAACACTAATACCCTTAGGCTGGATCAGTGACGTCACGAGATTCTCTATTATGGCGGACAGCGTTTTGCAGATTTGAGGCACAGACGAAAAAAATATTCTTAAAACTAAAATATAAAATGTATAATGCAATTTTATAAACAGAAAAAATATTTCTCGTTTACTTTTTACAAAATCTATCATAAATATATATTTTTTATTTTATTTTATATGGTGTAAAATACCCTGTATAAACCTCATGTATGCAGCAAATATAAACTTGAATTTAGAACTATGAAGGGATTTTTTATTATTTATTATTTTGAATGACAAAATAATTAATTTAGTAACACTGATATTTTAATGTAGTTAATAAATTCAATAACTTGCTTAATGGAATATGATTTCCTTTTAAGAATTTATTTAATAATACGTATAAACGTATCATTAGAATTATTACTAACAATGCTTAATTTTTTGTGGCGGCCACACTATCATGATTGCTTTACATACAGTACGTAAAAATGCAAGATTCCAGAGCCGCTGTAAATAAAAAAGTATTAAGTGTCTCATAAATCATTGACTAGGTGGCGGTAGTTTAACCAACAGTGAAATTTCTCAGAAGATACAAAAGCATGCGTGTGGCATAAAATATGGATAAAAGTTTAATTTAATCGCAATAAAATGTTATAACCCTTATTTTTAGACATGTGAAGCCTAAAGTTTATTGTAATAAATTCAAAAATATTTTCTTTCGATTAAAATTGCTTTTTGACGAGCGCCATCTACCTCACTCATAGGTAAAGTTATTTTATCGAACAAAGATTGACTCTCAAGGTGGTACTTAAAATAGATCCTAGATGAACTGAAGTTATGAAATCGTAGATTATTATGAATGGATTAGATAATGTGATAATTTTATTCAATAAATATAATATTATTTATTAATTAATTTGTTAATTTTTTAACTGTTTATTTTAACTGTCTAAATTATTTATATTGATTATCTGTAAAGCATCGCACAAATAGGAGCTCGAGATAACAGGAATCACTGTTTTTCTTATGCTAAAAATGCTATTAAACTTCCTAATATTCCTTCTAACCACTATTGGTAAGCTGAAAATGCTTATGTTAGTAGTGTTCACGACGGTAGTGGAATAGCGGATTCGAACCCACAACCTTTTAACTTCGGGTGTGCACCTTGCCATTAGGCTACTGTCGCTTACTACACTGTATTCTACCTCATTCTCTTATAGGCTAAATCCTCTTCTTTGTGTGGTTTTTCGACTTCAAAAGTTTTCACTTCAAAAGCTTTGTACCGAAGTCTACGCACTACTTTAAGAAATGCAGCTCCCGTTTTGTTAACTTAAGTTTTTGTTGACCTTTTGGTAATAATGATTTTTTTTTAAATGATAGTATTTCAAAAAGACAATGTTTTAAAATAAGGAACCTGAAAAGTGTTTATATAAAATAACTGTTCAACTTACATATGTTTACGCTGAGTAAAGTATGTTATAGATTCCATTAAGGCAGCATGACAGTGGCCTGCATCTCAAGCCTGTTTATTCGTCAGTGAATAGTGAACAAACTCATACATAATGTAAAGCTGCCTCAAGGCCTTTTCCTACGTAAGGACAAGTTTGGTAAGGGGAATACATAAATTAAACCAAAGATTTAATTGAGTTGAAATATTAAAGTTATTGCGGTGGATGTAATTTAATATTTATGGAAGTAGCCAAAGTTTTATTTCAATTTTTGAATATATAATTCATCAAAATCAATAATTCAAGCTTTAATGAGTTAAGTGTGGGTATATATGAAGAATATATATATATATATATATATATATATATATATATACATTCCGTAACTTATTGTACGTCCACTATGGCCAATTTTGCATTACGACGTCCAATATATGGACGTCACATAGGAGACTTAGGCTTAGCGCAATGTTCGCAAATTGTGCTGATCACAGAAATGTCAAAATCTTAAAAAAAATTGGACGTCATTTTTCTTCCAATTTTGCTGTACTGAATATTTACGATTTATTAACTTTCGTTGCAAAAATAATAGCGTTGCTGTCGATTTGAATACTTTCATTTATGGCCGTATTTGACTTCCACACAAAATTAGGAGATGCGACGTTGCCGTTCCGTCACCGTTGCCAACGTGTTACATGTATTTGGTGATATATGGTTATGACTGCCTCGTTGGTCTAGTGGTTGTAGTAGTGCGACTGCTGATCGTGAGGTCCTGGATTCGAATCCCGGGTCGGGCCAAAAAATCAATTATTGAGTTTTTCTGTCAAGAAATTCTTAATAGCTGCCCGGAGTCAGGAAGTTGGCGGTATCACCTCCATGCCTCCGAAAGCACGTAAATCCATTGATCCTGCGCCTGATCTCTCTCCGTTCGTGTCGGTTTACCGTTCCATCGGATTATGAGAATGAGGGAATAGAGAGTGCACCTGTGGTTGCGCATACACTTGGGCACTATAATCATGTGTCTCCTTTCAACTTACGGGACGAAAAATGCAACAAATAAAATAATATAGCATTATGGTTTTAAAATTGTAGTTTACTTTGAAAGCAATAAAGATGCCGTGTGATAATGTAGAAATTATTGCAATAATACAATGCTAGTGGAAAAAAATCTCATTCTAATTTGTGTCTCCAAAAGTTATCCAGTGTGTTACTCCGATTCGATAAGGGGTAGATTTTTTGTTTTCAACATTAAACAACATTATTGACCTAATTTAGATGAGGCAATGCCGTAGGCTTACTGTCAAATGCCAGTTATGACATATTTTTTTCATTTGTAGTCGTGACCGTAAACAATTGTAAATTCCATAATTTAGAGCACAAATTTCGGGCAGTGTATATGTGAATTCTACGTGAGAAATACAAAGATATCGTTTACTAGATTTGAAATTTATAGTCAATTACCAGTGTATGTCAAGTTTTATTAAGAAAATCGCGCATGATTTATGACCGGTATTCATTGTTGAGTTTTGAATTTTCGAGTGTGTTTGTTCCAGTTCGTTACGTGTGGTATGGTGTCTGTTATGTCACACACTGGAACGTTATAAAGAAGGCTGTTCACACAAATTAACTGACTACGGTGAAAAGAAAAAGGTGTAATGTTATTCTGACGTACCTACATAAGAGTGGAGTGTTATACTATTCAGATTATTGTTACTAGTGGTCCCTCAGTAGCCGCACTAGGTCCGTTTTTAATTAAGAGGTCGTCGACTTTCGTCAACTTTTCCACTCGCACAGGACCATAATATAAAAAAAATGTTAAAATGATAATAAGCATTTTTTTAAATTTTAAAAAATGGCAAAATATAAATAAGTTATTAAAAACACATTTTCAATGTGGCTTTATTATATTTGTATGCTGAGCTTATTAGATAAACACAAAAAGATTTTTTTAATCATTACATATTAAATTAATACTATATTATAGTTCGCCTATTGATTACATTAAAAAAACGCATTTTTAAATTTCAATTTCTTCTTAAATATGGCTCTGTGCGAACGCGAATAGTGTCAAATGGGATAGCCCTTATAATTAAAAAAAAACAGTAAAACAAAATTCTGTGATAAATGGTAACAATTACGGTATATGCACTAATTGTAAACTGTAAACACATATTTGTTCAATTCGTTATATTTCTTTTATGAATAACATACTTTTAGTACCTACTGTTTTTTGTAAGCACATTATTTCGTTAAAGGCTTTAATTCTACTGTGTTGTGTTATTTTGGTGTTTAGTTTTTGATTAATTAATTTTAATTTCATGAAAATAAGTAATTTATAATATTAAAAAAATAAGTAATTGATAAACTAAAAAAAGGTTTAAGTAAAATGGATTTTACTTAAACCTTTTTCCAAGTGAACATTGACCTTAACATTATTCCAGTACGTTATTGTGTTATCGTGTGTTATATCTTCCAGTGCGTTATTTACACTTTTTACGACCTTACTCTTATAAATGTAGATGCGGACGACGGCTTATCGGTTTATTTCATGCTGCACTATATTTTAACATTTTACATTTGGTACTAATCTGCCTAAAAGAACTTTTGTTAGGTATTTAGAAAGCAACCCATAATTCTGTTTGAGTATAAGTTACCTTCTGTTTGAGTACAGGAAGATGGACCCAATTGTAGATAGTGACAGGTTTCATAGAAGTTTGTTTTATTAAATAATAACCTCTGACTAATAACCTAATATGGTCTGGTGAAGAAACTCATTTTAATATAAGGTTTTACTGCATTAACTGCCAATAGGTTGTTAATTTCTACAATAGACCGCTGATATAACTCCGAAAATATAATTTATTTACTTGATCGTGTTGAGTTTTGGTGCTCTCACTGCATCTTTAATGATGAGTGCGACTATTTTACCTAATCTGTACGAAATTACTCTCTACTTAACTAGATTCATTTTTGTGAAAGGCTATGTTTGTTAAATTATGATATTATCTTTCGTTTTGCAGTTAGTTGAAATACAATTTAATTTTTCACACACGTTTTCTAAATATGAATTTATTTATGAATAACTTTTTAATTTATGAATATTTTAGGATATGCGGAGGTCCATATTATTATATGTAGCTAAACACACAAAAATGCTTTCACAAAAATGAATTTAGTTAAGTAGAGAGTAATTTTGTACAGATTAGTAAATAGTTCGATAGTGATCATAAAAAGTAAACTCGCAGTGAGAGCACCAAAACTCAATACGATCAAGTAAATAAATTATATTTTCGGAGTTATTCATGTCAGCAACAATACGCCATGGTCTATTATAAAATTAACAACCCATTGGCAGTTAATGCAGTAAAACCTTATATTAAAATGAGTTTCTTCCCAAGGTCACAATATAAGAAAATGAACTTCTATTAAACCTGTCAATATACAATTAGTACTTATTTACAATAGTAAAATAAATAACAATATAGTCAATCTATAATGTAGGTATAACGGCTGGGCAATCCTAGATATTTTTTTCGTATTTAGTAAACGAATAACTACCTACTGTAGTTGGTAAATTAATCATGATATCTATCTGTTTTTTTGCCGGAGACAAAAATAATATTGCGTATTTTTCGTAACTGCACATTCTGTGGATTTATTTCATTATTTTGAACAATATACGAAACTTAAGCGACTAAAATTAAATCTAATCTGAACCAGAATCATAAAAACTGTATTATTCGTGCTAAACGAATCTAATTCTTTTTATCAACGTTATTTTTGTCTCCCGCAAAAAAAAAAAAGACTATAGAATTGATTTATATAACACTAGATCAGTAATAACCAAAGCGTTGCCACTGCACATATGGCCAGAGCCATATGTCTCGCTAACGTGAGTTCATTGTTCAATGTGTGCCGGCTGTACACGCTCGTCGAAACACCACGAGACAGGCCTAGAGGTGAGCGTTATTTAACATAATCGGTTTCAGAAACTGCTTACGAGCCAGATAATCGTATATCCAGTTTCGTGGTCAAAAATGTAACAATTATTTTACGTACGCAGTTGACACACACAATGACCGGAGCTCGCGTAAGCGATATACGACTCGCACAACCAGAGTAAAGAGTTCCTTTGGGATAGGTAATGGCTTACACGCAAGATGTGGATCATAAAAATTATGTTATGTGATTGACAATAATACTTAGGTACTTACATATATTGTGACTATAAAATTGTACAAAAGTACTAATATTGACAATATCGCGCGCGTATTATAATACATATAAACTGTTATATATTCGTTATCATATCATAACACAGTTAAACTAATGTTATAATACTTATAACCTGTTAATATTTTCGTAATCATAACCAAACACAAACGCAAAACTACCCTACGCTATACTGTATTGTATACAGATGTATGTAGCGTTGCTAGGCGTCCAGATAAAGCCGGACACAGTCAGGCTTTTTATTTGCGTGCCCGTCCAAATTAGACGGTGTCCGGGCCTGTCCGGCATTTGTCAGGTTTTTTATATTTGACCATTTTTTTAAATTTTTTATGTACTTAAATACATACTATTGCAATTATTGAAACTAATATTGTGATTAATAATAAAGTACACTGATTCTTTTAATTTAAGATTTTATGGTAAACGATATAAGCATTGTTTTACTTTAAAAAATACATTATCGTGTTATACTAAGACTGAATAATTAAGGGTGTCCGGCCTTTTTACCAAAAAGTCCGGCTAAGCTGGATGGTCTGTTCAGCTTTTCGGTTTAAAGACCTGGCAACCCTAGATGTGTGTAGCTCATGGTGGCTGAACACGCTCGTCTCGTAGCCTTGTGTGCCTCTCGTCACGTAAAAGCTCGACACGAGGACTCACCATATACACACTCGTTGTATAATTTGAAGTTTGAACTCCATATGCCCGCTGAGATGGACCTAGATAAAACTGTTGCTGCGTTTTGCCTTTGAGCTATTATAATTTTTTACACATTTTTTAAAAATAAAATTAATAACCCATTGCTAAGAAGGAGATGGTGGGTAGTTTCTATTAATTTACCGTAACAGTACCATGTACGGTGAATCGAATAGTGTATAGCTTGCGGCTTGCGCCACGAAAGATGAACAGTGCGGTGCGGTATGAGGTACGGGGAAGCAAAACCATAGCAATGGGCGACGCGCTAGCCCCACGTAGTGTCTCCCCGCGTCCAGTTGCCCGCGCACATACTTGTGTCGTCTTGCGTACTATCCAGGGGTAGGACAGTTGCCTTGGACCACAAGAATTCAATTGAAGGTAGCGCCATCCATAATTTGTTTCCGAAAACATTATGTTTATTATTGGTCTAAGGTCTTCACAGATGTCGCTACTTTTAAAAAGAAACTAAAATTAGCTTAAAAATAAAATTAAATGCACGATAAATTTATTGGTGATTTTGTTTATAACAAATATTATTTTCACATAAAATAAAAACTTAAACATCATGAAATCAATCGATTATGATACTGGCCACCCTAAACTTCAAAACGTCAAATATTCAAACGAAAATGCAAGTCAAAATGGTGGCTACTTTTTGCGTGTGCTCATCGTTATCTTTCTTGTTTCATTGCAAATACCCCATAAATACCAGTGTACTTACTGAAACTGTTTTACCTACTTTTAATAATATCAAAAACAGTATTACAAAAAGTAGGCAGTAAAACTGTTTCAGTATGTATACGAATTAAAGAACAATATTATACATTTTACTACTATAGAAGAGGTATATGTAGAGCTATATATAGCGAATTAGTTCGGATTCAATTTGTAGGAGGCGCTAGTAGTTCAATTTTGTCTCTCTCTCTTTTCCTGTATATACTTATTATACTCTTTGGTACTATCGATATCGAAAGTGTTAGCGACTACCTGTTATACAATATTTAAAAAATATATAAATAAAGTAAATAATTATTCAATAAACCTGGCACTAAAGACTTAAATATTGATATCGGTATTAAGAGTATGAAATATTTTATGAGATTTGTAAAAATTAGCAGGATCTATTGAAAGATGACTGTAATCATGTAAGGAAAAGAGAGTTAGTCTTCAACTAACTCTCTTTTTCCTAGTTGAACCTCCGGAAAAAACACATGTTTCTTCGTAAATTTAAGTACATATATATTTTAAATGAAATTAAAAAAAAAACAATAACATCATTAAACACTGTATTTAATAAACTTTCTAACAGTGTATTACACTTCTTTATACATTATCATCAAAAAAGTTATTAACAATAAAATCACGTATGTCGTCTTGAGGCAAAACAGATATTACAAATACAAAATATTTTACTTCTTTAACCAAGTGTACACAAAATACAGAATATTATTTAGCAGCAATTAAAACCTAAAGATTATATATAAGTGCGTTTTCGAGGAGACTTTGATGTGTAGTTTTAATGTCGACCTTTGACTTTTTACATATTGAAATGTCATAATACAGTTTGCATTTTTCTGCTTGATTATACATGCGCAGTGAACGCTAAGTAATATCATCATTCGCTCTCGTTTTCATCGCGATACCTACGAGACCCTTTGACTCGAGCGCAAAAAACCGACACGCTTCTGAGAGTGAGAGTGCACCCTGTACACACTCGTACTCGGCCTGTCTAGACATTGGTCGTAACGTCTTTTGGACGTAATCGGTTGTACGTAGTTTCGTGGATACGAGTAACTAGTTTCAAAACTGCTTATTTTTGTAATTAGTTACATCTGTATACAGTATACCGTAGGTTAGTTTTGCGTTTGTGTTATGTTATGATTACGAAAATATTAACAGATTATAGGTATTATAATATTAGTTTAACTGTGTTATGTTATGATTACGAATATGTAACAGTTTATAGGTATTATAACATGTACGCGACATTGTCAATATTAGTACCTTTGTACAATTTTATACAGTCACAAAATATGTAAGTATTTAAGTATTATCGTCCATCACATCACATAATTTTTATGATCCACATAATACACAAAAATTTACTTAATACAAAAAAATATTTATTATTTATTTACACTAATTATGTGTCTATTTATGTACACTAAATATTTATATACACTTTAAATGTTTATTCACAAAGAAAACTATACATGTTACAATATATTTTTAATAAACGCAAAAATTTTTTAAGAACAATGTTAAAAATAACGCTCACCTCTAGGCCTGTCTCGTGGCGTCTCGACGACAGCCGGCATGGTTAAATGCGTAGTGAAAGAATGCTATTTTACAAGGTCACAAAAACGTAATAAATAAAGCGGAATCACTTTCAACACATAATTTTTAGTTCTTGTTTTCATATAAACGTAAAAAACCTCAAATAATTAAATTAAATTATCGAATATTGCCATTTAGGTTCAATGTTGCTACTTTTCCTCATTTGTAATTATCCTACATTAATGGGAAACTATATAATTAATGGAGTAAGTTAATTTGTTACCTCTGATATTAAATATTTTGGAAATTATAATAAAAACTACGTTTTAATTTTTATACAAAATAATTAATTATTCTTATTTTAGTTTATTCATGAATTATCTATTAAATATATTTTATTACCTATTTTATATTAATAATTTTATATTATTTATAATTTCATATAAATGTTATATTAATTATATTTTATTACCTATTTTATATCGTTTGATTTATTAGTACCATAAAAATACGTTTTATTTCATCATTATGTTTACTTCTATTCATCTGATAAGCTTTGTATCCTTTTTTTCTAAGGGGACGTAATAAAGATTTTAAAATAAAATATACTTTTTTTAATATAAAAACAATTAACTGCAGCTTAAAAAAACTCATTTTTATTGCGTATTTTAGGTACAATTTCATATAGTAAGCCACACCAACCCGCCATTGCATGTGTGTCTATCTTTATCTAATTTTAGCGAAGATATTGTTGTCGCAACTTGTGTAAGAATTATGTTTACTTAAAATTGTTATTAGTTACAAAACTACGTCGTCGCGTTTGGATAGTGGTTACACTTTTTTCGACGCGCTGTAATGTGGTTTGCCCCTTTAGTGTTGTATAACTCAATGGACTATAGAAATCTATCAAATACCTACATAAAAAATATCACCTATAAATAAAATATTACAAAGCGAAATAACTAATAAGAGTGGCAACGTCGCACCATACAAAGGAATTGCGTTAAGCAGGAGGATGAATTAAAAACTATGTTTATTACGGGGATTCTGGATAATTTGAAGAAGTCATGATTGGTTTCCCTCCTCGCACGATATCGACATATGGTAAATTTTCAAAGAAATAAGTTAAACACTATCTTTGAAATTGTTTATTGACCAATATTCGCTGTCATAATGTACAAAAATTGCCTACAAGTGGTGGACGCTACAATAATGCGAAGAAAGGAAAAGGGCAAAAAAAGAATAGCAGAGTTCGAATGGGTCGGCTAGATCGCAAAAGAAAGGCCCACGCCCACACAATAGCAGCATAATGCTGCTGTGTTCCGTGTTCGATGAGAGACCAGAGATCATTTAAATAAAACTAGTTTTTTTATGGATTTTATCACGTATATCGTCCCCGTCACTCCATCAGATTTGATAGACCACAAATCTTCGCTAAAAAACCGATTACTCCCAAGGATGATTCGCGAGACTATTGAAATAAAAAAACACCCTAATTTCAGTGAGATAATGGCTGGGTGCTACCATCTGTTTAATATTTTATAATTAATAAAATGAGGTAGCCGTGGTTAACTCTGACATTGGGATGCCAATATCTCATTCACTGCCTCATTGGTTTGGTGGTTGTAGTAGTGCGACTGGTGATCAAGAGGTGCTGAGTTCGAATCCCGGGTCGGGGCATAAAATCAATTATTGTCTATGTTTTATATTGGCGGTGTCTAACTCCCATGCCTCGAAAAGCACGTAAAGTCGTTGGTACTGCGCCTGATCTCTCTGCGGTAGTGTCGGTTTACCGTACCATCGGATTATGAGAGTGAGGAAATAGAGAATGCACCTGTGCTTGCGCATACACCTGGGTACTATAATCCCGTCCTGCGCCGATGGCTAGTCTCCAACAAATTATTACCTCAGTCCCCCCGTGATCTTGGGTGATATAAAATGTTCGAAATGTCGGGAATATAAAATAAGTTGTTATACGCGATAAATCCGTAGACTAGTTTCATTTAAAATGTGTAGTATTCACGTAAACATAAGAAATCATTATTCATATGCCATCTTAGGAACGGCACCTTAGGGATGACAACTTATTTGCATTTTAATTCTGAAATTGAAGATGTACATGTCTATGGGCCACATAATATTGTCGTATAATTCTTTAAGATACGTACAGACAAGAAAGCATGGTTTTATTGTGTAAGTGCTCATTAGTAGCACGTGTGTCGTAACATTGCTAGTAATAAGCGTGCTTATGCTGATTTTCGTGCATGTTACCTAAGATGCGGGTAGAAGGGGGCGTGCTCCGAGCGCGTCTGAACAGATTTGAATTGCTTATGAGCATTGAGCATGCTATTATCGAATCGATCTCGATCCGCGACAGTTACTGAATCAATTAAAAATCGCGTTGGGGAGAAGAAACAACTTTGCTTTTTGTGTTCTAATCGTTTAAAGCCATGGATATTACTGCACAAACTTCAGGTATAATTAATTCAAATATTAATTTAATTTTAAATTCAGATATTGTAGATCTTCCAAGCCCTTGAAGTACTGATAATGTGTATAAAGAACCACTGACAGCTAATTATCTTAATGTAAATTACATTTTTACTTTAGCTGGAAAATTTCGTTTCGTTTTTGCATGAAGCTCTATATTTTAGAAAGTAACTGATCAAATTTGTGCGGGAGTATGCGTAAATGATTTTTATAACTGTGGAGATCTTCGCTTCGTATCTCTGCCAAAAATCAGTTATTTGCTCTCAGTGATTTTCTTTTGTTTATTCAATTACGACCCCAAATTTTCCTTTTCTTTCTTTTTTCTTTTTTCACCAAAATGTTGTTACACAATTACGTTGCAAGCAATATGATTATTTTATTGAATTCTGTACGGATAGCATTGTCTCTATATCTTTGTACATCTATATTGGCCGAGAGCCTTGTGCCAAATAGCACGTCTGTCCAAGTTTAGTGAGTAAGTGTGCTTATTGCTGGCAAATGTGAACAATTGCAGAGCATGCTAATTTGAAGCAAGCTTATGAGCATGTCTGTCTGTACCAACAAAAAATTCTTTAAAAAACACATAATAATGTTTTCGATATATCGAAACGCTAATGTGTTTTTTGTGCAGAGGGGCTACGATGGCTATCTGAATACAGAA
>CAJQZP010000370.1:0-19953 GCA_907164705.1 Parnassius apollo
ATAAGTGGTGGCAGGAGAAGGCTCGTCAGATGCAGTGGCTCGCTGATACCAACCAGCTCGGTGAGTTTTATGCTGAGGTGCGACATCTACTCGGTACGTCGTCTATGGCAAAAATTCCACTGAGTTCAACTAGTGGTGAAGCGCTTTTTAAAAGCAGGGAGGAAATAAACGAGCGATGGGCGGAGCATTTCAACAACCTACTTAACGTTGATCGTTTTGTTGACCTAGACCATGTTCGCTGCCTACCTCAGCAACCTTTCGCCCTCGAGCTCGATGAGCCAGTCTCGCCTGACGAGGTTGCTCTTGCCATTAAGCAACAGAAAAATCAACACGCGGTTGTTGTTGATTTTATACCGGGTGAATTAATGAAGTATGGCGGTGGAGATTTGTATTCGGCAATATGGGAACTTTTTGTCATTATGTGGGAAAAAGAACAAGTTCCTAATACTTTTAAGGTATCCCTCATACGAGCCCCATATAAAGGCAAGGGTGACCGTCGAACTGCAATTCTTACCGTGGCATTTCTCTACTTTCTGTGCCTGGAAAAATCTTCGTCAGACTTCTATTAAACGGCCTCAGGAAACTTTCTGAAAGGATTTTGCCGGAATCCCAGTTCGGCTTTCGACCAGACCGTGGTACCTGTGAGGCGATTTTCTCATTGCGTCAACTGCAGGAAAAAAGCAGAGAACAGGGTTATAATATGTAGCTCTGTTTTGTAGACCTTGAGAAAGCATTGGATAGTAGAAAACAAGGGTGTGTTCTTGCACCCACACTTTTCGCGTTATACTTTGCAGTTGTAGTCCAGGAAGTCTTAAAAACTACCCCTGAAGGAATCCGCATTCGTTTCCGCAATGATGGCAATCTTTTCAGCTTAGACAGACATAAGGCCCGTACGAAAGTATCTTATGCACTTATTACAGAGATCGTCTACGCAGATGGTCTATATTTTATTACCGATTCCCCAGCTGGCCTGCAACAGCTCGTGACCACCTTTCATGAGTCGTGCCGTAGTTTTGGTCTAAAGATAAGTGTTAAAAAGACGGAAGTGATGTCTTTAGATATCTACGGTCAAGAGGCAATGGCCATCAAACTCGGTGATGACATACTTAAGCAAATCTATACATTTCGTTATCTGGGGAGCACGATAACATCAAAGTGTGACCTTGATGCTGAAATCAACAGTCGGATCGGTGCCGCTGCTGCGGTATTCGGTAAACTGGATCGCAAGATCTTTGGTTCACATGACCTAAAGCTGCCTACCAAAATTGACATTTATAAGGCGGTAGTGCTGCCTAACATTGTACTCTTCAGAGTCATGGATAGTTTACCGCCGTCACATACGGACGCTGGATCGCTGCCACTTGCAATGTCTGCGCAAAATTCTCAATATCCGTTGGGCTGATCACACTCGAAACACGGAAGTGCTGCGTAGAGCCCATACCATGGGGATTGAGGCCTACCTTATGGAGCGACAACTCCGTTGGTGTGGACACTTATCGCGAATGTCAAACCAGCGTACGGCAAAGTGCATCTTTTTTTCTGAACTTGAGAAGGGCAAGCGTAAGCATGGCGGACAACTTCTCAGGTATAAAGATGTACTTAAGCGCCACATGAAGAGGTGCGACAATGAGCCTTTAGAGTGGGAGCAAGCAGTCGCTCGACGATCAGAGTGGAGGTCTGGTGAAAGCCAAGGTCAAAATGTTTGAGGAGAATCGCTGCTCTGAACTGGATGCCCGATGTGATGAACTCAAAGCACGCCCACCTTGTGCGATTAACTATAATTTCTGTAACGGTGTGTTCACCTGCCCGCATTTCGCGCGAACATTTGTAAATAAGATCGGCTACGTTAATAGCCATGCACGAGCACACCAACGACAGGATCGGAGTTGAAGAGGTCGCCGTGGCCGAAATCGGTCGAGGAATATATATATATATATATATATATATATATATATATATATATATATATATATATATATATATATATATATATATGGGTAAGGACCAAATTCTTCTACGAGTCGGAAATATAATGATGTCCTACGTTTTTTAGATCAATTTAAAAAAACTTGTACACCCTAAATGCTATTTCATTTAAACAAAATTAAATATTAACTTGCTTGACTACTACTACTACTACTACTTCAGACATTATTGTTTTGGATTTACTGTTTAGATTTCTTAAATAATGTACCGATCTCGTGTTGTGATATTTGTCTTTCATACAAAATTACAGTGTCACAATGCTGACTTTCGCGGTACAATGCAGTGTTGATTTTTTATAAAGAGTACTAGGGTTCCAAATATGAGACTAGTTTTTTTTTCCATTATACTTCCTTTAATCCTGTTCATAAGAATAACGTTGTTTGCAGTAATTTTATGTTTAATCGTGTATTAAAGACATGTCCTAATATTCGTTCCGTTGTGATCTTCCAATTGTGCGACGCTTTTATTATGGAACTAATGGCGTATTTTAGCAGTATCTTTGTTATTTAGTCTTGCAACATTAGTAAATGCTGGCAATATTTTCAGATACCAGCCGCCATTTTGTATTCAATGACAATCGACCATTGCGTCTCAAACGTACTGTTTTGTCATTAATATTTCGAAAATTTTATTATAAGTAACTTGTGTTTTGTGAAGTATTTTGCAGTTTGAGTTTACACAAAGGAACTATAAAGAACTAAAGCACCAAAAACATTAATTGGAGCTCATTTAAGTGGTAAGTTTTAAGAGTTATAATATTTTGTAAGTTAAGTCGTAAAGAAATTTTGTTCCGTTGTAACACATGTGACACGAAATTCTGCGACGTGTCACAACAGAGATTCCTAAAGGTTAGTTTACATAGTTGTATTGTAAGTAATAAGTTTCAATTTTTGCAAAAATAGAAAACAATTATATCTAGATCAAAAGGCAAAGAAATTTTGATATACAGGGTTATTTGTAAAACAGTAATAGCCTCTTACGTGGCAGTTGTACTCATAGTACTAAACAACTTTTCCATTTCAATTTTTCTGGAATCGAAAAAAATCTTAGTTTCTTTTCTCAGATGCCTTTATCGTCAGCAGAAAGGTGCCGCAAGTACCGCGAAAAATTAAAAAATGAAAAATCCTGAAAAATTCCTAGAAATGAAAAAAAAGAATGCGCAAAGAACGAAAGAAAACAAAAAGAAAATTTCGGAAATGGATGAAACGGAAAAAAAAGAAGCAAGAAAACGGTGGAGAGATGAAAAGCGTAAGAAGAAACAGAAAGCACCTTCACCTACGGTAACAGATAATAGTCAAAAAGCACGTCGCAGGTATCGTAGTACAGTGGCCTACGAAAACAAAAAATTAAAACTAAAAGTAGAAATATTACTTAAAAAAAACCATACTCTGAGAAGGTCTTTGATAAGATGCAAAAGACGAATGAATATACTTACGTCTCAGCTGCATGACCTAAAATCAATAAAAACATTAGAAGAAATAAGTGGAAAGCCCGAATTATTGCCAGAACCCGATAATGTAGTTATGCAAACTATGCAAAAGGCAAATGAACTAACGCCTATGACCAAAACAAATATATTTATTAATGAAGAACTTCCTCAAATTTCCGAAAGTTCTAAAGCAAAAGTTAAGCAAAAACTTTTACAACATCATGTCATGAAAAATTCCTTAAAGGAAACATATCGAGGTACTAAGAAATTCAAAGAAAGAAGAGTACTCAAAAAATATAATAAATAGTAAAACAGCTATAAAGTATAATCTGAAAACAAAAATGACTAAATATTTAGGCTTAAAATGTGAGGTTAGGCAATACGGAATAAACAAAAAAGAAAAAAACAAATCAGCTAAACAATTGAAAAAATTCTTTATATATATCAGTCGCATGACAGCTGGCAAGAAAGAATATGTTACAAAGTATAAAATTCAAAAACAAAAGCGCCTTCTGCTTGACACTTTACTTAATTTATATAAAAAATACAAAAATGAAGGCGGTAATGTGTCTTTTACGACCTTTAAACGTTATCGCCCTTTTTATGTAGTTTCACCAAATGTAAGTACCCGCAATACATGCGCTTGTATTAAGCATTCCAATTTAATTTTCAAAATTGAGTCGCTAAAAAAGTTGGGCCTGCTAGAATCAAACGATTTGAATGAGATCGTGTCTAAAATTGTATGCCATACTAAATCTAAAATTTGTATGTATTCGGAGTGCAGATTATGCGCTAACAAAACACTTAATTTTGGGATTCCAGACAATAATATGGAAGTGTCTTGGTTAGAGTGTTTTTATAAAACTTATAAATACGACAAAGACGGGAAACATAAAATTACTAAAAAAATGGTGAAAGAAGTTAAATCTGGATCGGTTCAATGTCTTGTCGATTTCTTTCAAAGTGAACTTCAAAAATTTAAAGTACAATATTTTAACATTTATCATCAATACAAGCAATATAGAGAAGCGCTTGAAAACATTGAAGATGACGAAGTTATCATTCATTGTGACTTCTCAGAAAATTATGTTTGTAAAATAGCCGTAGAAGTGCAGGCTATGCACTTTGGTGCTTCTAAAACTCAAGTAACCTTACATACAGGTTTGTTGTATGTCAAAGATCAGAAACCCATTTGTTTTTGTACTGTTTCTCCGTCACTCAAACACGGCCCCGAAGCTATATGGGGCCACTTGAAACCTGTCATAGATTTTGCGAAAATGAAATTTCCCAAAATTAGCCACATCCACTTTTGATCTGACGGTCCTGCAACACAATATAAACAAAAAAATAACTTTTACCTTTTTTGTCAAAAAATGAAGGAAGAAGGCTTTACCGAAGGAACATGGTCATTTTTTGAAACATCACATGGTAAAGGTGCAGCTGACGGGGTCGGTGGTGTGGTGAAGAGAACCCTTGATGCAAGAGTTGCATATGGTGTTGATATAGTTGATGCTGAATCTGTATTTGACATTTTATCGAAAACCGTTACGTCTGTGAAAACATTTTACGTACCAGAAAGTAACATAGAGATGATTCAAATACCTGAGCCTGAAAGGGTAACACCTATACCATCTACAATGAAAGTTCATCAAGTCATTGCAACTGAATATGAAAATATAATAAAGTACAGACCATTAAGTTGCTTCTGCATGCGAGGCAATTGTGACTGCTTTGACACTAAAATGCACAATTTGATAAAAATAAAAATAGAAAAAAAATTAAAAAAAAGGAAAAATAGATGCAAGAATTCAAGAAAGAATCAAGATTCATCTACCGAAAATACGGATATGGAGATTGAATATGCAGAGAGTGATACATCTGAATGGAATGAAAATGAAAGCTTTGTTATATCGTCCTCTGAAGAGAATGCACAGAATATACAAACTGAATCAGAGTCAAAAATACAAGAAAACCAGAAGAAAAAGACACGAGATAAGGAAATAGTGAAAAATAATGGAAAAAACAAAGAAGAACTGAAGAAGAGTATATTTAAAGGACCTGTGGAAAAATAAAAGAAAATAATAAAGTGGCGGTTTTGGCAGACGTTAAAATTACGCCGAAAAACCGTAAAAATTTGGATCTTAAATCTTATGGAAAAATAACTGTTAATGAAATTGGTCTAGATTTCGACGTATATTCCAAAAAGCTTCCAGACAAAAGTAGTACAAATTCCGTTCCTTCCACACCCAAAACAGATCTTTTATCTCCCTCCAAAAGATCTTCCACCTTAAAAGAAAATATGGAGCATCAGATAGACACTTGTAATGCCAAGGATACTCAGGAATTTGTGACTTCACTGAAAAAATTGAAGTAGACAACGCTGTGTTAGTAAGATATTTTATGAGAAAATGGAAGTACTACATAGGATTTGTCACGAGTGTAGAAATTAAAGATGGTACAACTTTCTATACAGTTTCGTTTTTAAAGACTGTAAAAACTCCTAATTTAAAATTTATAAGGCCAAAAAAGTTGATCTCGATACTGTAACTAATATTTCAATTGTTAAAAAAATAAGATTGTCTGTAAAATCAAAAGAGTATTATTTGTTAGACAGTTTTAATGAAACTTACTTTTAATTTTTTTATTTTATTTCTCTGGAGGATACTACATTCGATACAAAATATCAATGAACTTTTTACACTATTTACTTGGAAATTTTTGGGATTTAACTGCTGCTTAATAGATATTTTTTATTAATGGAAATGTTTAGCTTTGGTTCTCTGAGGATTTTTTTTGTTTTAGAAGATTTCTAGTTAAAGAAATTATTCACTAATTTGTTATAATTTAATAGTGGAAATTTGTTTTGTTTTAGAAGAGTTTTCTTTAGTTATCTGTATTATTTGTTTTTACGCGACTGCTCTAAAAGGAAGGTAATATTTTTTGTTTGAAAGTTTTGATTATTTGGCGTTTTGAATAAATAATTAATAAAAATAAGATTTTTATTTTTTCGTATTTTGAATGCAATATAGACACATACCATTCAGTAACTATAGTTGTATGTACCTATATTTGTAACATTGTGATATCACACATGATATTGCAATGAAATATCTCATTTTTATTCTAAGTGTAACCACAGCTTAATAAATCTATTGTGCGACAGTCAGGTTCCATTGTGACACTTTCCAGTGTGATATTTTGTTGTGCGACGGTATAAAAATTTGGTCCTTACCCATATACAACAATAAAAACACTAAAGTAGCTTCATCGGAATTATCGGATATGAAATCAAACTCGTAGTCGACATAGTCATAATGCCTTTGGAAGCTAGCATGGTATTCCGTCAATTGCTTAATTTTCATTTCATCCATTACGAAGGTACAATAAATTTTAATATCAGGGATACTCTCCCCTCTCAATTTTAATGCCGTCAGGTACTCTGGTCGACCATCGAATGTTCTGCACCACTCAGTTAATGTCTGTGGGGCAGGTAAACATGTTCCAAAACTATTACACACATAGCGATAGGCTTTTTATGAGTATTTATTAAGTTTTAGGGCGAAACATTTTAACTTTGGGGAATATTTAGTTCTGGGCAGTTTTCCAATGTTACTTTTTAGTTACTATTAGGTATATTATTCTTTAAAAGTTCGCTTTCTTCAATTCCTATCTTTTCTAAGACCTGTTTCCGTTCTTTATCTATCAAAGATGTCTGTCAGCGAATCTAGTATATCTAGCAAACTGGTTTTTTTCTCTTTGAATACTGTTTTAAAATAGATGATGTATAATCACTAAGATCAGCCTAAAATAAATATATTTTTTGAAATTTTATTTATTATTTTATTCCTTTATATTTATTGTACTAAATACCAATAGTCTCTGCACTAATTCGCGGACAAACGGCCAGATTGACATACTTTGCGAAACTATAAGCGTTCCTTGTTGCACGGTAATATTATCTATACAGTATTGTAACTCGGCCGTATCTTTCAAATAAATGCCTACAGCCATGCGGCACGTAAACATGTGATAGGGTTACCTGCCTCCAGCATTTTTACATTTGCCTCCTTTGTGTTTCCATTTAGTTTTATGATTGTAAATATACTTTTTATATAAACAAATAAAATAGGTACTTTGTGAATTGAATAGGAAGTGTTCAATAAAAATGCGTGTCGTTTTTTGATTGGTAGATTTAATTAAAAAACCATGTTTATGTTTGAATAACAAATCGGTTAAATAAATTTGCGACCGAAAAATATTTGCACCTCGGCTGAGACTTACGAAATGCTTTGTTATTAGATTTTTAAATACAAAAAATCCGCTTTCCAATATAAAGCTAAAAATAATATAAATTAAAAATTGTTTTGGGAAACATGGACAACGTGGAGAAAAGGAATATCTTTTAATTGGTTATAGATACCTGCAGCTACTTTACAATTTATATGTTTGTTTTTAAATGAAGTTCAGATTTATTATTTCTTTATTTCTATTCTATTATTTATTTCCTCCATTTTTTATATATTTCACAAAATCATGACTGCGGCACAGTCTCGACTGTCTGAGCCGAGCGCATGCCGAGATCGAGGCGCGTAGGCATAGCTCTCGCTTCGTCCGTTTGTATGAAGTTGGAATACTGTATAGATAATATTACCGTGCTTGTTGTGTTACTACGGAACAATAAAAAACTTGCTACGCTAACCAACTAAATAGATGATTTTAATTGTTCGAGTGTATTTTGCTAATGCTTGAGAGTTTCTCTCTTTTTCATAGGGAAACTATCGATATGGTAAGCATCGCAATTAATTTGCCCGTCTTACACTCATAACATTTTCTATGTTGATGTGTTTAACCTATATGTGTAAAAATAAAATACCTATAAAATGTAATAGTGTTGGAGATTTAGATTTGTGTGTGCCATAACGACACAAAATTTTATTGAGTAGGTGTCCAGTACTGTTTATGTAGTGTTATAAAATTACAAAGGTGTAGAGTATGAAAGCCATATTACCTATGTAGGCTTATGAAAAAACTAAGATCTGACAGTTGTTGTCAATAAATAAAAAGGTATGAATGCAAATTGTGTTTTATTGGTGAAATCCCCATAAATACACAATATTTAGCGACGAGGATCTTATTCATGTGTTATTGACTGCAATATTTAAAGTGAAATAGATATCAAGAAATAATGTCGAATAAAGGAAATGTGTTGTTCGGCAACAGCCTCACATTTGATCACCACATGCAAGAATGGGATATTTTTAAGAGTCGATTTGTCCAGTTTTGTGTTGCAAATAATTATCATGATGACTGATAAAACAGGGGTTATGAGAAGAGCTTTTTTGCTTACCTCATTAGTAGAAGATACATATCGCCTAGTACGTGACTTGGTTTTTCCTTTAAAACTAGAAGCTTTAGCTTATAAGACTCTCATTGAAAAGATTGACAACCAGTTTTCCCCAAAGAAATGTACATTTGCGGAAAGATATGTTTTTTATAAAGCAGAACAAAGACCAGGCGAAGACTTAACTGAATGGGCGGCTCGGGTTCGTCATCTTGCTCAGTTTTGTGGTTTTAAAATAGAACTGGAGACGGCATTAAGGGACAAGTTTGTGCTGGGATTGGCAAATGCCAAGGAAAAAGAAAAGCTTTTTAGTGAAAATATCGACAGCTTAACATTCAACAAAGCGTTGGAGTTAGCACAAAGTGTACAATGTGCTCGAGTTTCAGTTCAAAGGTCATTGCAAGATGAGGGACTAGTCACATCATCAGCGACAGCACAACAGGTGTTCGCTTTACGAGCCCAAGAAAATGCTGTTCGTCAAACTACAGCAACAAACATAATATCTTGTTTGGTTTGTGGATATAAGAACCATACTAAAGATAAATGTCGATATGCGAATTATTTTTGTCAAAAATGTAATAAAAAAGGGCATTTAAAACGTGTTTGTAAGGGTACATATAAGAGCAACAATTATTTGGAGGTGGATGAAAATGATTTAGTAAAAGGTATTTCATGATTTGTATAATATTGAATGTAGTCCAGATCAAACAAATTTAATTATTAATTTTACTAACGGTAATATGTTAAAACCTATTACGGTAAATGACATTAGGAAAGAAACTATGCAAGATGAAATACTCTGTAAAATTAATAATTTTGTTATAAATGGCTGGCCATTGAAAATGCACAACGCGGAACTTAAACCGTATTTTAAATGTAAAAATGATTTAAGTGTCGAAAATGGGTGCTTATTAAGGGGACATAAAGTGGTTATACCAACAGTTTTTAGGGAAAGTCTACTTAAAGAATTGCATAAGACCCATTTTGGCATTGTAAAGACTAAAAATGAAGCGAGATCGCGTATGTGGTGGCCCAATATTGATAAGCAGATTGAAGAAATAATAGGATCGTGTAGTATTCGCAACTCGCTCCGCTATGATCCACCCCGTTCTCCACTAGCATCGTGGCCATTTCCGAAACGTCCTTGGGAACGAGTTCATTTAGACATGTTTTCTTTATCCAACAAACAATTTTTAATTATTGTAGACGCACATTCAAAGTGGATTGAATGTTTCCAAATGAATAATACAGATAGTGAAGCAATTATCAGCGAACTTTTAGAGATTTTTAGTAGATTTGGGTTATGTCGCACTCTAGTAACCGATAATGCGAGTAATTTTTGTTGAAATCAATTTGAAAACTTTTGTTTGTCAAATGGTATACAACATTTAACTTCTCCTTCATATCACCCAGCATCAAATGGGCAAGCAGAAAATACCGTTAAGATAGTTAAAAGGGAATTAAGGATTATTTTAAACACATACGGATCAAAAATCGATAATCAATAAATTAAATGAGTTCCTTTTTAGTTATAAAAATTCGGTCCATTGTACTACCGGTTTCTCACCTGCCCAGCTGTTGTTACTTGTTAGGCCGTCCGTTCCGCTGTCGACTCGACTTACTTAGTTACCACAAATTTGAGCAGAACATAAATGATACATCTTTATCATCCGCAACCAATAATGTTGCAAATAAACGGATCTTACAGAGTGAAAACTATGATGGACGAAGAAAGAGCAATTTTAAAAAAAAGGATAAAATTTTAGTTAAGCATTTTTACAACAACGGGAACGATTACACGTGGAAGTTCGGCGTAGTTAAAAATAAATTAGGAAATAGATTATTTACTGTTTTTGTTCCGGAGTTAAATAAATATTATAAGAAACATGGCGATCATATTGTTGCATACAAAGGAAAAAACCGGCCAAGAGCGTGTCGGGCCACGCTCAGTGTAGGGTTCCGTAGTTTCCCGTCCGTCACAGTAAGTGTTCCCACTTATGAGTTTAAAGGTGGGTATCCATTATGTTCGCGCTCCAGCGGCGCTCCGCGCTCCTGCAACTGCTCCCGGTAGTGGGTACGTGCGCGAACATGGAGCGTGCAACATTGCACGCTTCGCGGCAGGCGCTCCGACTCGTGATGGTTTTTAGCGCGAACACAAAGGGGAGCGCAGTGTGTCAAAGGGGAGCGCATGTAGAAGTGCGCGCGACGTATCCATTGGAGCAGTTGTAGGAGCGCGGAGCGCCGCTATAGCGCGAACACAGTGGTAACCCAACTTAAAAAGGCTATTTATTACGGAACTCTAATAATTACGGAACACTAAAAACGGGCCCATAAAGGACGGTGATAACTAAAAAAAGAGTTATAGATTCCAACCACACATGGAAAGTTCGAGAAAATGTTGTCTATTTGAATCCCACCACGAGTAGTGGGTAGGGGTTGTAACATGGAGTGATAACCAGCGTCATTTAGTAATTTAATACTGCAGTATTGCTGTTACTAAGGTAGTCTTCGTTAAAATCTCCAAATATAATGCAAGAATTATTATGCGACAATAAATTATTTATAAAACTCACTGCGACGCTGTTGGGGCATTTTCATGATCTATATAAGGCTACTATTTTCACATTATTTACTTCAAAAGATACTGCTTCACAGTGCTCAGTTCCGGAAATTTCACTGTAAGATCGTGGGTTGGAATATTCTATTATGTCTTATCATTGCAGATACACCAAAGCCGGGATTTGCAGAATACTGTTTCGGGCCATTTGTTCGAACTATTTCTTCAAAATTATTCATATTGAATAAATCTTGAAGGCAACTCCAAGTTTCTACGGCTAAATAAATGTCGCATGCCATCGTCTGCGGATCGGTTACTACATCCTGCAAGTGTTTACGTAGAGATTGTACGTTATGGAACATAATTTGGCAGGAACTGCGGGGCTCTCTTAAAAAGCGATATATGGGAATCAGGGGATTTAATTTTAATTATCGCATTTCCGTTACGACGGAATCATGCTCAGATGGTGGACGTGGAGGACGAAAGGTCTCGGTAACAATGAATAAACCTTGAGCGCTAGTGGCACGTGAGCAAGCGACGTATAACATAGATCTTAAAATATTGAGCTTTAAATGTACTACAACTTTTTCTAAGGTGGAACCCTGACTTTTATGTATAGTAACAGCTTCAGCGGGAACTAGTGGGAATTGACTGCGACGCACTTGTAAGTTTGAAGATTTGTACCTTTTCATAGTGTACGTAACTGGTTCTATTGGAGTCCAATTATTTTTAACCGTGTTTGATAACGAGTGAGGGATGTTGAGCTCTGAATTCTTTTTGATTTGCCTATATTTACGTCATCGAAACATATCCAAATGCGTAATGGTCTTCTCTCACCGGTAGTTGGATTGACTGCAAAATCAATCGCAATCAGTACCCCCCGTGGTTCCATTCACTAGTCCGTCTGACGTGTTAATATTTACTGTCATATATATATTTAGCCGTGACTTTTAAAGTTATAGCATTAGGTAATCCGTAGGTTTGAGACGTAGGTAACTTGGCAACTGTGTTTAGAGCTTTTTCTTTCATAGCAGGATTAGCTTCGCCACTTACTGTATCCACAGCCCGGGATATCACTCCTTCGGTAGTCATATTTGAGAGTATTTTAGAATTATGATCATCAACTTCTCGGTTACTGCTGAATAGATGAACTGCGCCTTTACACGTGTCTGGAAGTGATGAGTTACTAAAGCACTGACCTTCAATTAAATTGACATCTTCAGGTGACATACATCCACTAGCCATATTATTTAAAGCCGTTGCAAAGGCAACATCATCCCTTTGACGCATTATTTCTTTAAGTTCTCTCAGTACAAATAAATCCCAAAGCGGCGTACCTGCTATTTCTGCTAAAGGATTTCGAGAAATTAGCTTGAAACACCCAGTTGTCGCCAACGGGTGGTAATTGTCTGAAGTCTCCAACTACTATTACTGAAATTCCAGAAAAGAAGGTAGAAGAATGAAATATTTGCTGAAGTCTACGATTTATTTGATGGAATGTGATGGATCCTAGCATTGAAATTTCATCAATTACAATTAAACGTAGTTTTGCTAGTTTTGTGGCCAGAGTATTGGCCACACCTGGCGACAGCTCTGGTAAGATATTGCCCACTTGAGACACTGGAAGTCCAATTGCGCTATGGATTGTTTTCCGTCCTATTCCGAATGCAGCTTTACCGGTAAAGGCTGTTAAAAGTATTTTTAATTCATCGGGATTACTACCAGCTTCTCTGTTAAATAAGAGAGTTAGTTAGGTTGATAAATTGCTTTAATCAGAACACTTTTGCCAACGCCAGCCCCACCACTGATAAATAAATATAGTGGATGTGGAGAAGTAATGGAAAAGTGTTGATAAATATGAAATAACGTGTCTCTTTGAGCATCATTTAGTTTTCTAGTTAGAATCAAAAAATCGTCATGGGACAAGAGAGGCGGTTGCGCAATGAAAGTTGAGGGGTCACCACACAATTGCGGCCCGAGATTTCCGGCTGGAATGAGGTCTTCTGCTATATCTACTGTTTGCGTCTCAAATTCAAAGCCTTCAAATACATCCACGTTGACTCCTCTTCCTTGCAAATCTTCTTCTTCGTTTATTAATTCTACATTTCTTATTTCTGTTAGCAATGTTTCAAACATTTCAGCATCACCTAGTTTATTGAATTGTTTACTTTCGGCCTTTATTCTTTCTTTATACTCATCAAATATGTCCTTTATATTTATGTTGGGATTTAGTAATTCTTCCTCCTCGGTTTGCCAAGGGATGTATAGCATTATCTGTTCCCTATAGAAATTGTCTGGATCATCAATGTAACTGTACCGGCGAAATCGTATTACTCGAGTTTTAGTTCTTTTCCGTATGTATCCTAAATTATCTTGCAAAGGAATCCAATTCCCTTCCGCTTCAACTTCTTCAACAGCCTGGGAATAATCAATTGCTTGAGAACTGTCATTGAGAGTTTCTATTGAACTAGCTGAATGAGTTTTTTTGGAATAGGTGTAATATGCTACAAAATGGGAAAGACTTATGTTTTCTAACGATAGTGGTCGTTTTGAATAATAATCAATAATACCCTTTTGGAATATATCGGAAGAATCAGGTTCGAGGCTTTGCAATTCAAGGTAACTTTTTAAAATATGCACTCGCTTTTGTGGCAAACTAGTGTTTATGTACATTGCAGCTTCACTAGCTCGTGACAGCGGTAAACCAGTCAGTACATAGATTGCCTCTTGAGCAGAGATCTCACTAGAATTTAAGAATACATTAGATACTATTCTTAATCTTTAACACTTTTGTTTCCTTTTTTTAGCTTCGTCTAAAGCTTCACGCAAAAGACGAGACATCTCTCGGTCAGCCTTGTTAATATAGTCAACAATATATACTGCGCACGCAAACGGGTCTAATATGAATTGGATGTCTATGTTTGCTTTGTGCAAAGCTAAGATTTTTTTACTAAAAGGATTAATAAATACATCCTGAGGTCTGCGTTGAAGGACTACCGTAGGTCGTTTTAAGGTGCTTCTAATAGCAAATATGTAATCTTCATAACTAACTCTAATCCAGTCCAAAAAATCAACGAAAGTGTATATTCCTGCAGGAATATTTGTATTTTTTGGCAGATGTCTTTTGCCAATTGTTTCGACTTTTTGAACTCTGGATCGTCTTTTGAAAGTTCTATTAATACTTTTGTTTCATCCATGGGGAAAAATGGTATTCCAAAGCGACACAGTCTATCTGATGTTGGCCGGCATGTATGTGTATGTTTATGTAGTTGTAGACATCTAAGTTCATCAGGTACTTCAGTGCTGTTACAGAAAATAATATTGTCAACAAATTTGGAAATATCATGAGCAGATGCTGTATCACCAGGTACAAAAGTGGGCGCTTCGTCTAACCATAACATCATATGAGCATGAGGCGATCCTCTATGCTAAAACTCAATGCGATAATAAAAGTGAGTGATTTTATAATTTAAGAAAGGTCCAGATGAACAGGACCAGGTTTTTTGAATTTCTTTTAATTTGATTTCAAAATATGTGGCGCAAATGAACGGATCGGATTGTATAAGGCGAGTTTTTGTATCGTATGGCAAGTTTTCCGCTTCAAGCTCAGTAAGTTTTTTCTTATCAACTACCTACTTCAAAATTAATAATGGAATCCATTGCACTTCAGCATCAGATATAAGTAAAAACAAAAGGCCAGCTCTTCCAGATGTCGATCAAAAAGCAAGTAAATTGGCCTTTCACCTTCTCCTGGAGCCATAACTATTGTTAGGTCTTAGTTTTCATCTAACAGAGTTTCTGTGCTACCAGGATTTACATCAGGAATCTCATCAACATTGCTCTCCTGCTCAGGTGAACTACAGGTACATTCGACAGTGTCTTCAGGTTCATTATTTGTCCATGAACCTTCAAGTTCTATACCATATGTCCGAAACAGATCACACGTTACTAAATATTCCGCTGCTTGTTCTTTTGGACCATGTTTATAACAGAATTTACGCTTCAACTCTACAGTGATGACATTGTCATCATTTATCGACCGAGGCAAAGCTTTTACAATGTTATTAATTTTTACAGGTACATTAATAACATTTCCTGATAAACCATGCTGATATTCTAATCCCTGGCCTCTACGAACTATTTTCAAAAATACGTGACGAGGACTTACTAATCTCTCCTCCATTGAAGTTAATTCATTCAAAACATCTGGAATATCTGGAAACTTCAATCCATTAGCTATTGCCAATCGTGGCATTCGCCCTTGAGTTATATATTTAGCACACGTACAGCAAAACTCCGCAGATTGATCATAAGGATTTAAATTAAAATTTTTAACGTGAATTCTGCATTATATTTAGTCGAAATAGAATGCTTTATTAGTTTCATTAATAGAATTACAACACGCCGATTGTCGAGTTCTGGTGTCACTAGCTCGTTCAATTTGTGAATAATGTGGATCTTCGCGAGCTATTTGGTGAGCCTGGGTATCACGCCGTTGCTCTATATCACGGAAGACTGGGTTTTCCCGAGTTATGCGGTGATCCTGCGTGTCTCGCTGCTGTTCTGCCTGTCTAATGTCGGGAATCTGACGAGTGGCTCTGTGGCTCTCAGTGTTTCGTATTTGCTTAGTCTGTGTGTAATCAGTATTTTTTCTTCTACGTTTGGCTTGGCCGGACCCAGTATGTTCGTTGTTGGCATGTCTTAATGTAGGATTTGGTTTTTCTTGAGTACTATACGTAAGTGCTAAACAGTCAATGGTCGGATTTTTGTCTTTCTGTGATTCATCTGTAAATGTTGAACTTTCAATTATCTGCGTACTACCTGTAAACGTTGGACTTTCAAATATCTGCGTACTACTTGTAAACGTTAGACTTTCAAATATCTGCGTATTATCTGTAAATGTGGGGTATTCAATGTTTTCTTGTTATTAACGTTTTGACTTTCAGTTTCTTGAGACTGTGTCTTTTGAGACCTTTTTTTTCTCTTTTCGGCATCCTTAATTTTACATTTTTCTTTCTTTGCTAGTATATTAAGGAACAAATTTGCTGGTGGCCGGCCAGCTCTTCTTGCGGTGTTAGTTGATGGGAAAAGTTCCAATACACCTCGAGATAACATATCAAACAAATGACGTCGCATGTCCTCGGCAATGAAATTGATACAGGATGGATTAACTCTCAAAGCTAAAGCGGTGGCAAAACAAATGGCGAATAGCCCACACTCAATACTATTATTTGGTTGACGTTGAACACTAGGGAATTGTATTTTATTATTATCCAAGTATGGGATTAGTGCGTTAACGTAAACGTGCTGCGAATAGAGATGAAGCGTATATACTAGAACAGATCCAGGGACTAAGTATTTAACGAGAATAGGTTGCACCTATTCCAACTTTTAAAATACTTGATCCATCTGGTCTCACTGTGCCTACGCGTCGTACTCGTATTTTGTTGCCGTAGACTGTAGTTACTAGGCGCTCAACTCGGGTCGTCTTTGCCTAAATCATTAGTTTGTCAGTCATTTGAATTTGAACCAAATTTTAATGAACATAAAGTTAACGTGACGCGCACTTGTGTTTGTTGTGTAATAATATATTCTGTCCTTTTTTAACTAGACTATTCCGTAGTCTTTCTATCTTTGTCTGTCAATATTCGAGACTCGAGACTAGTCGGGACTCGGACTAGTTCAACCAAATACTAGTACGAGACAGGTCGGGACTCGGACTAGTTCAACCAAATACTTATACAAGAGTACAAGCCAGGCGAGTGTCTATTGTCAAATACGGTACGGACTCATGCGAATGTGATCTCGGTGGACGCTGTTTTCATGTTTCCATAACTACATAACATAGTATTGGAAGCGTAAACAATTTACGTTTCAATGATTATGTAATATTTTTTCTATGAATATACATTAAATAATTAATATAAGTAAATGTTCATTTACCCACATTTACTAATCTATATATTTTATAATCGTTCGTAAGGAGTAAACTTCAGTCGTGCGCCGGAACTGACAAACTCACTTTTTATTTTTCAGAACAATTCTTTTTTTTAATGTTATTTATAAGAATTATGCAAACAATATTCTAAAAAAATATTATAACTAGGCTCGTTACTATTAAGATTATATGAGAAATAAATGAAAATAATCCACTTTAAATTCTCCCGTCCGTCATTAGTATGAGCTGCATCAACCAATTATAGAATTATAGCAATAGTAAAAAAAAACATAGCAACTTAAAATCAAGACATACAAAATCAATAGGTGAGTACTGCCATTCTTCAAATAAATCAAATATAAACATCTTTTAAAACAAATTTTACAAAATATGAAGCACTACTAAGTAGCATTTGAAGTAAATTATCTTAATTTATTTCTCATATAACCTTAATTCTCGTAATTTAGTTACGAGAATAATTATAATAATTTTGTAAAGTATGAAGGGAAGATGTATGAATTCATTATTGCACACGTTTCAGCAGTACACACGTAAAATATGGTACTTGAAACTAGCGTATCCTTTTCCTATTCCAACAATACTAAACTTTATGAGTACTTGATACTTTATGGACTAGGTGGAACAGGTATTTGGATCGAGTATTTATACGGAATTGGACTAGGTGCACCTAGTACGAAATTTACCTAGTACGACTCATCTCTAGCTGCGAATGACTTAAACTATTATATAAAGTATCGTAGACCCGTAATAATCCAATGATGTAATAAATGCAAATCCAATGCCCCACAAACCCGACTTCTCCGCCATATATAATTTGTAAATGAGACTCGTTTTGAGGCTAATACCGGACAATAAGTAGTTATACACAAGTAAGTAATATGTATTTTAACAAACTAGCCCACTTCAAATCGTAATTAGCTAGGAGTTGTACGTATCAAGTAACTGCGTACTGTGCGTACATACAAAATTAATATGAACAATATCCGCAAAAGAAGTTAATTTTACCCACAATCTAATTTAATCAAACCTCGACGACTATTAGATTGTGCACTCATAAAATTACGAATATGTTTAAGTGCAACTTCCTTTACCACGGTAGGTCATGAAAGCACGGAAAATCTTAACATCGACTTTTAAAAAAATTACGTCATTACGCAACGCCATCTATCGAACCATTTATGAACTGGTTTTTACCTTAACATTTTGATGGCGTTAAAAATGAATTTTAGTTTTGTTCTAAATTGCCTTAGCATGTTCCTGATAGAAGTTTTATGTAGTTATAAGATACCGCCAATGCCAAGGAGAGACCAACCGAACAATTCAATAATACCCGACCCAATGTAATAAGTACCTACAGCGCCATCTCTCGGGGAATTTACAATTAATACATAGACGTGCCAGAAGTTTTCGGTTGTAATTTTGGATTGCGAGAACCGGTTTTAATAATTCTTTTTTTGTTTGAAAAAAGATACGTTCAGGATAATAAAATATGTAAACGAAGTTAAAAAAATGCTTGCATATACGATTATACTGCAAACTTAGTCCAGAAATTATTTTGTACAACTTTTTGCCTTTTTTGTACAAAAACTGTTGTTTCCATCCAAGTTCTAAATGATTTTCCTAGAAAGTCCTTATAAAGTTCTACTTTTCAGATTTTTTTCATATTTTCTAAACTTATGGTTCAAAAGTTAGAGGGGGGATGGACACATTGTTTTTTAATTTTGGAGAGCGATTATTTCCGAAATTATTGACATTATCAAAAAATAATTTTAGTAAACCCGTATTCATTTTTAAATACCTTTCCAACAATATATCACACGTTAGGGTTGAAATTAAAAAAAATCACTTTACATACAGGGGGGGCTACCCTAATAAAACATTTTTTTCCAATTTTTATTTTACCACTTTATCGGCGTGATTGATACACATATTGGTACCAAATTTCAGCTTTCTAGTGCTAACGGTCACAGATTAAGCGAGGACGGATAGACGGACAGACAGACATGGCGAAACTATAAGGGTTCCTAGTTGACTACGGAACCCTAATAAAAATGAAGAATATGATTTACATTTAAGTAATTTTGAAATTTTTTCTAATATGTTGAGCACAGATCAAGCTAATTGTAACGCGAAGGCTACAGAAGTTGATATCATAACTTCCGACTCCTTGTTATTAAGAGGAGAAGAGGGCGAAAGTTCTGGCAGTAAATCCAATCAACATTTAGAGGTACCAATGCAAGGGCTGCCTCCCCGCTCAACTAGAAATCTGAATCCAAAATATAAATTTTAAAAAAATTACATGCTTTGTTATGCATTTTTAGCATTACTTATGTTTTTTATACTTAGTGGTGGAGAGATTGTAGAGTATGAAAGCCATATATGTAGGCTTATGAAAAAATTAAGATCTGACAGTTGTTGTCAATAAATAAAAAGGTATGAATGCAAATTGTGTTTTAGTGGTGAAATCCCCATAAATACACAATAAAAGGATATAATAACTATAAAGGAATAAACATTGAATTCATTTTGTCGATATAAAAAAACGAGAACAAGAGACTTGAACAAACCATAACTTCTTCTGCTGCGCTCATTGATTCTGACAGTAACTAATATTCAAATAATGCTTGTGTGTCAAAATCTAGTTTTCAAATACAAATCTAGTTTGGCAAATTAGGTATACC
>CAJQZP010000371.1:0-37517 GCA_907164705.1 Parnassius apollo
CTCAATCAATTATAGAAAATTCCCTACATGTTGGTACCACTATAAATCGGTGAAAAGGTGTGTAAGCGACACGGGGAGTCGAATGTGTGACCGCGAGCCCAAGTACGGTCGCTTATTTGTACGACAACAACAAGTTTTTAGTGGACACCGAAAGTGATTTTTGTGCGTTTCCCCGTTCTGTTGAAAAGAGCACCGCCAAAAAACAATTGAACTTGTGCGGCAAACGGCTCTACAATAAATACCTGGTTATGCTCATTTAGTTTAAATATAGGGTTACGCCGCGATTTTCTTGGCATTCGTTGTGAGATGTAACTAAGGCGATAATAGGAGTAGATTTCTTGTCTTACTTAATTTATAGTTGTACCAACAAACGTTTAATAGACAGTCACACTCGGACCGGATTCGCTTGCTCGATTTTCTGATGATTTTTCTTCGGTAAAAAGCAATGTTAGAAAACACAACTTACCACCATGCAGAACCCAAACCCCAGGTATTCACTTGGGTAGCCGAGTTTGCAGGGCCCGGGGACACACTTCCCAAAAGAGAGTCTGCGGAGATTCGATGCTCAATGCCGGAACCATCCCTGACAAGACCACGTAATTCAGGACTTTGTTTTAGCGTTTCAGGTTGCACGTGTTGCTACAATCGATTTGGTCAAAGCCACAACCAGCCTGTGAGCTCAGAGGACAGTTCCCCATGTCGTTGGTCCGGAACGCGGGCAGACCTTCCAGCGCTTCGTGGACGAAATGCTCCGGGGACTGGATTTCACGCATGCAATTTAGAGATTTTTTGATCTTCTATAGGGACCAGGAGACGCATGAACAACATTCCCGCCAGGTTTTCTACCGACTAAGGGAATATGGGAGGTGATAAATACAGCCAAATGTGTATTCGTGTACCAGAAGTGATTCCTTGGATATAGCATTTCTGCCGAAGGTTAGACTCAATGAGTTGCTTACGGGGTCAATCAAAGGCTCACATCCGGTTAATTTCACCAAGAAAGAGTATGAAGCCTTCAATACCTGTAAAGAAAGCTCTGTGAGCCACATGTAGCGCACCAGTGTGCGACGCAAAATAGCGCCGGTCAGTGATGCGTCAGATAAAGCAATTGGCGCAACCTTGCAGCAGCTAAAAGCTAAGGACTGGCCGCCTTTAGCATTTTTTTCCTAGAAGCTCAGCCCAGCACAGCATAAATATCAGCATGATCGAGAACTGCTTGCTATTTACAAAAGCATCTTCCGGCATTGATTGAGGCTAGGGATTTCGTGATCACACGGTCACAAGCCCCTAACTCACGCATTCTTAACGAGGAAAGAAAACTGCTCACGAGACAGTTTCGGCACTTAGATTTTATCTCGCATTTAGTACGAATAAGGCAAGGGGAAAACAAATGTGGTCGCCGATACTTGTCACAGGTCGAGGAAATCACACAACCCATAAGTCTGGAAAAGCCAGCTAATGCCAGAAAGCCGATTGGAATAAGCAATTACTGGTATCCAAGAATTCCTCCAACTGCGAAAGGACGAGTACCGCTCAGACGTGGAGCTGTACTGTGACAATGATGGCAACACCTTGAGACCATTTTCCGAAGAGTTTGCGTCAACTGGTTTTTGAAAACTTGCACCCACGACGCCATCCAGGCGAAGTGCGCAGCAAAATCGTTGACGAAAGGTACGTTTGGCCTGGAGTGCGCAAAGATTGCTGTGAGTGGGCCCGTGCTTGTCTGCCATGAGGAGCCAAAGTTACACGTCATCTGCACCCATCGGTAAATACTCCTTGCCAAAGTCAAGATTCGCGTTTTTGCATATTGACTTAATCGGGCTTCTACCTATATCCTAAGGCTGCCTACCCATTTAATTCCGTTGGCCTGAGGAATACCACGCCTTTTAGCAGCTGAGACGGCAAAGCTTTGCTAAGTGGTTGGATATCTCGTTTGGTTGCCCGACAGATATCGTTTCAGATCTGTAGACAATTCGAATCTGTTCTCTTTAAGTACCACGAATCGCAGGATTTAGGCATAGACAACAACAGGTATCACCCTGCATGATAGTGGAGCGTTTCCACCGACAAGGCTGTATCATTGTCTGCGAGTGAAAACTGGGTTGACTGCCTTCCACTCGTCCTATTAGGGGTACGAAGTTCTTTTAGGAAGCAAGGCATCATCTGCGGAGTAAGTGTATGGTTAACACGCCTCCCAGGCGAATTATTTGCCCCAAGATCGAGGGCACCATCGACGTAACAGACTATTTTGGTAATTTTGTCAAACAATGTCCAACGTCACCTCACATCACGGTAGAAAAAACGACCCAATTGGTTTTTAAAGATCTAGCTACGGCGACTCACGACTTTGTTAGGGACGACACCATAGGTGGTTCCTTAAAACCAGCTTACACGGGCCTATATGAAGTAGTAAAAAGAGCTGACAAAATATTTAAGTTACAAGTGAATGGTAACAAAATCTCGGTTTCAATAGACCGAATTAAGCCTGCCTATGTACGGCAACCTACAAACAAACCTGAACAAACAAATTCAAGCACACACTCACACATACAACCAGAAACATATTTAGCTATAAAAAGAGCTTTTAGAAGCCTCGGTTTCATTAATAGAATAACTAAACCATTCAATAAGACTATCACTCTTAAAATCCTTTATTTCTCATTTGTAAGATCCATTCTTGACTTCGGCTTTGTGGTGTGTTAAAAATGTATGTTTTTCAACTTTAATTAAGTTACCTATTTTAAGCTTTACTGTACTGTTGTTACATAAAGATAAATTTACTACTCAGCTTCAACTAACATGGGTAAATCTTTCAACAAGCTAAACTGAAATGTTATTCTAATGTATTTTCTTCGGCACTCGTTGTCTATTAATTATTTAATGTTATAATATTGTACTTTCTTTTTAATGACTGTTTGTGTCACAATAAATGGAAAAAAAAAAACACAAAGTAAACATATTTTGAACAACCGACACACTCCTCCACACCCAGAAAGAAATATTGTCAGAACTCGATCAGGCCGTAGGGTACAATTTCCTGACTATTATCGTCCTTAACCAGGCCTCTGGAAGAGGGTGATGTGGCGAGTTTTATATTTTATATTTTAATTGTAGAAAATGCAAAAACGTTTATATTTTTATACTTTAATGATAAACTATTATTAATTTATATTTTGTTAGTTGTTAATGATATGAATGTAAATAAAAATGCCACAATTGTGTAAAATTTAGTTGATAAACCATATATATAAATAAATAAATTTATGTACAAGCAGACACGCGCCGTGCACTTTTATGTCTATACACAAAGAAGAATGCGAAACTGGTTCGGTCGTTAGGCCGCGCCTTCGGGGCAACGAGATCGCCAGTTCGTCCGCTTCGGCGTTGCACGTCGCATGTGCCCATATCTATTGTTAACCTGAGACCCGCGCTTACGCAGTTCGTATTGCTAAATTCTCTTTCTCTTATCGTACTGTGTTCCTGTCTTCTCATTCGTACCTTCTATATTGTGCTGTTTTAGGCTGTAATTACGGTGTGTACCTGTACAATAAAAAAAAAGATAAGTGTGAAAATAGACTATCATTTTACCACCCATCATACACACTTACAAATATAAAAACTAAGAAAAAGTTGGGGCTTTATTTTTTGTAGATTTATGGTGAACAACGAGCATACAGTTTACCTGAAGGGAAATGTATGCTGTGGTCTAAAGACATCTACATCTATTCTCGATTAAGAATCGATATAATGCGTTGTCACCGTTGAAGGCTAAGATAGAATACCTCAATTACAGTAAAAATGGTCGAAATACAGCAGTATTAAGTAGCTTTTTTAAGCTGGTATTCTTCGATAGCGTGGTCACTTCAACCTTTGCGTGCTAAAACCATAAAACAGCTGCAGCATGACTCTATCGTGGTCCTTCGATACACTATAACTTTGTCTTGAGCCGACTACAGAACCTGTGTTTTCAACTATTCTAAGGCAGTGCTTGACTACTATCCCGCCTGCTGGTAAGTGTTGGTGCAACTGATGGTACAGTGAAAATACTTTTCGCTCTGGCCTTGAAGACTCACATTATAGTCGGATTAAATCCAAACGTCGCGAAGATGTAAACGACTTGAAGGTAGACTTTTATTTATTGAACGATACCTACTAAATTAAGAAATAAATAGAAGGGATGTAAAACGTGTTATGCATTGCTTATTTGTAATACAATTAATTTGATATTTCTCTTATAAGTTGGTGGAAGAGAAGGGGTGCGCTGACAGTCGACTGGCAACGTGAAGTCACACTAGAGATTAATGATATGAAATTAAAATAAAACGAAAATTCATAATTTTCCAACGTAGCATCAAACGCATGCAAAATTGCTAAACTTCAGAAATTCAAACAATTGTTAAACTTGTCACAGTAATTAGTTCGGTTACACTGCAAGTGTTAACGTGAAATGAAACAAGTTTAATATTCACGATATATTCTTATGTAATATAAGCGTAATATATTATATTTTATTCTATTATATTTAATAAGTTCTATTTTATATCCTAAGGTATACCATTATACTATTTGTCTGTCACTCTGTTATATACTATTCTATTCATCGGTCGGTTAAGAAGTAGTGTTTATTCAGAGCGTTTTTCCCTGACTAGCTAAGAGAATAAATGGGGTAAAATTTGCTGCACCATAATCTTCCACATCTAAATTATAATTACGATAATTCAAATGCATAGACATTTATTTGATGGTTTTTTTGTAAATTTTTATGATACGAAAAATTATTACGGACGGCTCCGTGGTGCAGTGGCTTAGCAATGAGTTACAATGCTAAGGGCCGCGGGTTCGAATCCCGTACGGAACAAGTATTTGTATGGCCTACAAGTAATTGTTCCGGGTCTGAATGTTTGTCCTTGTGAAATTTGTGTTTGTAAACTGCCCTCACGATGCAGAAGCACATCCTAGAGTAGAGGTAACGTTTTTCAAAATAAATCATTTTAAAATTATCAATATATTTTTTTCATTTTACTAATTACCTGACTACAACAAAACATCTTACATAAGTATTTTATATTCGTCCGAATTATAATACCTATATATTATGTATTGGACTGAATTGGGTTGATAAAATTAAAGTAGCCAAAAAGGCCGAATACCAAACAATACGCGAGTACACAGGGTTCGATCCCCGCCAGCACCGATGAAATTGTTAACTGCCATTTTAAGTGCTGAATTACCATGTGCTCGGTGGTGAAGGATAACAGCATGTCTGAGAAATAAAAAACGTATTTCGAAGACATGTGAAGTTCGCCAACACTCATTGGGGCAGCGCGACGAACACTTCCTTGCCCTAAAACCCTCTGAGAAATGAGACGAGGCCTGTGCCCAGCCTATATGACTTATATAGGCTGTTACTTTAACTTTTTAACCGAACAATAGCCGAATATTCGTTGCCAGTCTAATTCGGACGTTATTACTTAGCGTTGTATGTGGTAATAAAGGAGCTAGTAGGGATGGGCAATTTAACTAAGAGATAATAAACCATATCACATCTATTTCCTATATTAATCTTATACGTACTTCGTACGATTACTTGCTCAAATAGTTTGAAAATGTATTGTCTCAACTCATGTGTAGTCGTAAGAAGTCCTTGATCTTACCACACAATGAAATTTGCATTATACTCGTAGCTTTTTACATCCGCAAGACATCAATTTCGTCTTCCTTTTGTCGAATATTATGAAGTCGTAATTCAAACACTTTTTTTAAATTGAAAAGCAATGACGACGCTGATAAAAATAGAGAATGAAATAAATGGGTTTTTCTCTATTTTATAGTAAAATACAATTTTTGTTTTGTATATTAAAACTTCTACGTTTAAATTGGCTCACACTCGTTGTCTTCAACCATAATCCATTACAACTTTGAAATTGTTTTTGTTGAAATTATCTTTTTTTTTCTTTATCTTTCTTGAGAGCACCTCTCGGTATCACACTCTTGTATAATTGCCACCGTCAATCAACAGTGCGCGTACCGCTGTGTTCCGGAAGGGTAAAAATACTAGTCTAATTACAGACTGAGAGTCATTTTCGTCTCAGTCCGCAGTGGCGACGAAAGGTCAGAGGATACTTTCATAGCAAAGAAGAGACTATCTTGGCTTAAGTTGGCTAACGGTGGCCATGAGCTCCAGAAGCCACTTTGGTTGTGCACTTTTCATCGGTTGCTCACGAATCCGTTAAAATTAAATTCGAATGTTAGTTAGTAAACGACCATTATTACAAAATACAGATTATAAACGAGTGTTGTATATTATTGTTAGCGTTGTACATTTACCAAAAAGCATTATGTGTAACATAAAATAATAAGCCCCGCAGACAGTTATAAACTTTTATTTATACAAATATACATACATTATCATCGTTATAGATAATATTTAAATCTATATTTGTTAAATCCATTTATAATTGGCTTATAATAATTATGCAATCTATATTTCCTGTGCGATTCAAATATATTATTAGTACTGTAAATTCGTAACAAGTTCAAAAACTGAAGTATTTTAAAGGGCACGCAGCCAAATTTACCACAATTTAAATCTAGACGTGTTACAATAGTTTTATATGAATATTAAACTTTAATCGCAAATAAATCTGCTTTTGAACCGATTAACCATGTGTGTTTCTCTTCATTACCGCTCCCCATCTCGAGAAAAAAAAGTACAGAATGATCTTTCTTGCAACGTCGATCGCTTGGTATTTGTTTGACACCGCCTAACAGCGTAAATGACAAACAACTGCAGTTTCTCTTTTAAATTGTGTCGAGTGTGTGAGACATCTTTCTATCTATATAACACAAAACATGTTTCTACCTGTATATATAGATAATTATAGACTTTGAAACCATCCAACCTATTTTAATGAAATTTTTCGTATGTGTTTAAATGGGTCTGGATGGGTTCGGATTACCTTCAACTTTTTAGACCATAGACCATAAATGTGCAATATTTAAAAAGCAGAAAGTACTGCGGGCTAACAAGCTAAAGAAGCATATTTTGTTTATATCGATTTAAAAATGGCGATAATTTGCTTAACAGCCTAAACGGTGTTACGAGGTTCTTGTAGTTTTAGTAGCTGTACTGTAATGAGTTGTATATTAGAATATAATACATTTGAACCATTTTGAGGCGGCGCTGACGTCGAGATCCAGAAATTACCCTTGCAAAACGGGGGTGGATAGCTAGTAACGGATATTTTTGTTACATAATTATGTTAGTTCCCCGTAGTGTAACATTTAGATTTTAAATTACTTTTTTTTAAGATTTAAACAAAACGAAAATGGATGAATGTTATACAATATTATCGTACTATGTATTAAGTTTCTTGGTGAATGCATCCAGCAACTACCTGAACTCCTCCATAGGTCATTACTCCACCTCTTAACTACATAATAGCCATATCTAGAAATCACTGTGTTATTCATTTTAAACACAACAAAGCTATGATACCCGACCTAAAGGTAAGTAAACAAATAATTAATTGTTAGAAAATTTTGTTTTATTTTTTCATTTTCATTAAAATTCATTTCGAATTTTACAGGTAAAATTTTATAGGTGATATCATGTACTCGTAGTTACTATTGCAAGCTTCCAACTCGCCTACCACAATGAATGTAATGTAATCAATGTAAAGTTGGCTAATTACATTAGCTCCTGAAAAGAGGTAGACCTTATACTCTGATGCTACGTGCGAAACATTTTCTCAGTTAATATGTTTATTATTTATGTTGTTCAGCTTAAGGTCGGCCCAGTACCACTGTAGTTTGCTGACCGTTGGGATTTGCTACCCTTGTTGTTTTATTTATTTATGTGGTCTTTATATATTTATGTTAACTAACACCTTATATATATATATATATATATATATATATATATATATATATATATATATATAAGGTGTAAATTATTCTTTATTTCATAAATTTCTTTCCATAGAGTGGGTTAGTAATTACAAAAAGAACTTATTAGCTAGGGTTAGTAAAAAATTAAATTTAAAAGGCTACATACTATATTACTATACACTATCTACTTTATATTTATTAGAGCAGGTCTCGAGCCAATATGGACGCTGTTCCAGTGTCTCAAGATAGGACAGCAATAGCGATTCCCTATCGCCGCCAGGAGGCTGTTGGACCTATACCGGACACGGCGCCATGCGGAGGCAACCCGTTTGCGCATGATAGCTAGGAAACTGCCTATCCGAGCCTCAGCAAACATGGTGACGCGCTGCAGTACCGAGGCAGCCCCATCAGCATCCTGAAGCCGTCATTATATTGGACGCGCAGGGTTGTGAGTGTCCTCCGTGTATACTCAATACATAGACTGCAGATGTAAAAGGACTGACAATAGGCTCTGAATAGAGTTTTTTTAACTTCTATATTACACCCTGCAAATCTACGGGTGAGCATATTCGCTCTCATAGCTAGAGCCCTGCGTTCCCTCTCTATGTCAATATCATCTGACATATTTTCAGTAACCCAGTGTCCCAGGTATTTGAAACTTGTCACTCTTTTCAGTGGTACACCTTCAAGAGCGACAGTGGGAAAATTGTAGCTCTTATATTTTGATTTAAAAAACATGATCTCACTTTTTTTGACATTGTATCGTAGGCCATGAGCAGTTGCATACTTCTCACAGATACTGAGTAGTTTTCTTAGACCACTAATTGATGAGCTCAGCAGCACCATGACGTCGGCGTAACTTATGTTGTTATATGCAATATTTTCAATAGAGCAGCCGACACCACTACCACTGAGTTCGCCACTCATAATGTTCACGTAGAGGTTAAAAAGTGCAGGAGAAGATAGTCCGCCCTGTCTTACTCCGCACTCCAGCCTATACGCCTCAGATTGCACGCCTGCCCACCTCACCTGATTCTGTTGATTGTCGTACCAATACTGAAACAGACCTATTAAGTCATTAGGAAAGTCATTAGTTTCAGTAGCCAGCTTGTTCCAAAGTATATCGTATTTAACCGTATCAAAGGCCTTTGATAGGTCCAAAAAACAGCCTATAACATGTGTCCTACCATTTGTGTAGTAACGTACGGTGTGCTTGAGACAAAGTACAGCACTTTCTGTGGATAACTGCTGTCTAACACCAAATTGTGCATCACGCAGATTAATGGATGCCTGTAACTTAGGTCGAGATAGGTCTATAATTGTTTTTGTCCGACAAATCTCCTGTTTTATTTTTTAGTACTGGCACAACAAGCTTTTCATAAGATCAGAAGGTAAGTACAAGTGTCCTATGAAAAAGCAAATAACATGGCCAGGACACGTGGAAGGTGGACACCAGCATATTGCAGGTGTTCGATACCGATATTGTCATGACCTGGAGATATACCGCGTGTAATTTTTTAATTACGTCTTTAACATGTTTAGCCGTAAAGCACGTGGTTTTATCTCCATCCCGGATACCTGTATCGAAATTCTGCGATGATTTTTGATCGGTACACTTAAAGTGATTTTTAAAAATATTTGCCACGTTGCTCGCATCACTTTCACTATGAATGAGGCACAGGGGTGAGACACCGCCAACTTCCTGACTCCGTGCAACTACTGAGAATTTCTTGACGGAAAAACTCAATAATTAATTTTTTGGCACGACCCGGGATTTGAACCCAGGACCTCATGATCAGCAGCCGCACTGCCACAATCACTAGACCAACGTGGCAGTCAACTAACACCTTAATAAATATACAACAAAAGGCCCTAATGCAAGTAGGCATTCAATGCCAGTCATCCCGTAGAATGATAAGATGTTAAATGTAACTGATAAATTCATTCACTAATAGAATATTCGCTGTTAACACAATTGTTGAATGAGTTTGCCACGTCCACGTCCACGTCCACGTCCACGACCACCACGTCCCAACGTCCTAACGTAGTTAAGTATGATCAGAGCTCTTGTCGGAGTACGTCAGAGGTATATTCTTTGGTTTGGGTTTTGATTTAGAAAACTGTATAATAGTTCTCCGAAAAAATGTGTCTTTTTTGATGAAAACGACTTTAAGACTCAATTTTCCCATTAAATTGCGAGGAGGAAATTTAAAATTTAAATAAAATAGTCATATTTATTATTAAAATAAAACTAGTTTGTACGGATTTTATCGCGTATATTAACTTTTTTTTAATTCCCGACGTTTCGAGCACTTTACAGCAACCATAGTCACGGGAGGAACTGAAGTCTTCGGCGTCCCGATGTAATAGTTACTCGGGGTTATTTACAGATAAAAATTATTAATTTTTGTTCCGGTCTACACAGTATGAACTTATAGTATCTTGAAGTCTTGCAGTCGTATGCTTGGGTTGGGTTTTAATTTTATTAATTATAGGATCGTCGTCGAAAACCTCAGTCCCCTCGTGACCATGGGTGCTGTAAAGTGCTCGTAACGTCGGGAATATAAAAAGTTAATATACGCCATAAAATCCGTAAAAATTAGTTGTATTTAAATGTGTAATGTTCGCGTAAATATAAGAAATCGTTACATATTTATTTTTACAATTATATTTTCCACTCATTTTAAATTTAAGTTCATGAACTTATATGAATATTTTTTAAACTGGCATCTCCATTGAAATTGCCACAGTCATACCACATACAGCTTAGTACTTGACCTAAATAAATTAAAATTAATATAAAAATAAAAATTAGCTATTTTTATAATCCTCTCTAATATGTAAAAAAGAGCGTTATATTCATAACAAAATAATTTTGAAATATGTTACGGCCAAGGAGTGTTCAATTCAATTTTGCGGTAGCGTGCCCTGCTACTACTGCTGCTCGGGTGCCAAGCAAAAAGGTCTGACAATAGTTTTCATTTTGCATAAGTGGATTTGGATTACCATTACACCAAATTCATAAACTAATATTTTTCCAAATTTAATATTAAATCGCTTCCGGATGTAAGGGAGCTTACCCCTCCCTTCTTACATTTATATCTCTTTAAACTGTGACTCTATTCAGTGCGCGCCCGACGCTCAAGTAAAACATCCTGTGAGAACTTGCATATCTAAGAAAAAATATTTCGAAAACCTGTGAAGCATACAACATACATTTGAGCAACGCCTCTGGCTAATTTCTTCATAACCCTATATCGTAGAATAGAATGGAATCTAATCAGTTTTATTCAATTTGGATAATGCATGTGATTCTTCATCATCATCATCATTACAGCCCTCCACAAGTCCACTGCTGAACATAGGCGTCCCCCAAGGTATGCCACAAAGCACGGTCCTGAGCCACCTGCATCCATCGACTTCCTGCATGTCAGACCAGGTCGTCACTCCATCTAGTGGGGGGTCTCCCTACACTTCGTCTACCGGTACGAGGCTGCCACTCGAGAACCTTTTTCCCCAACGGTTGTCGGTTCTTCGAGCTATATGGCCGGCCCAATGCCACTTCAGCTTACTAATCCGTTGGGCTATGTCGGTCACTCTGGTTCTACTGCGGATATCCTCATTTCTAAGAGAAACCGAGCATAGCCCTCTCCATAGCTCACTGAGCGACTTTGAGCGTCCTCATACGGCTAGCAGTGAAGGAACACGTCTCAGTTCCATATGGCATCACTGGCAACACGCACTGGTTGTACAACTTAGTTTTCAGGTTTTGAGGTATACCTGATGAGAAGATGTGTCGTAATTTCCCGAACGCCGCCCAGCCGAGTTGAATACGTCGATTGACCTCTCGGTGGAAGTTGGACTTACCTAGCCGGACTATTTGTCCCAGATAAACGTACTCGTCAACAACTTCGAGCTTAGTTCTCCCAACAACTACCGGCATAGGTGTGACATGGACATTAAACATAATCTTTGTTTTGTCCATGTTCATCTTAAGACCTATCCGTTGAGAGGCCCTATTGAGGTCATTGAGCATAGTGCTTAAGTCCTCCGGTGATTCTGCCATAAGAAATATATCGTCGGCAAATCGAAGGTGAGTGATGTACTCGCCATTGATGTTAATATCGTATTCTTGCCGGTCCAGTAGCTTGAAAACGTCTTCCAATGCAGCGGTGAAGCGTTTCGGGGAAATAGCGTCACCCTGTCTTACACCTCTTTGCAGTTGGATAGGGTTCGTACTCCGGTTCTGTACTCGGATAGCCATCGTAGCCCTACTGTACAAACACTTCAGCACTTCGATATGCCGACAGTCAACTTGGCACCGTTGAAGAGACTGTAGCACCGCCCAAATTTCGACGGAATCAAAGGCTTTCTCATATTCCACATACGCCAGGCAAAGTGGCAGATTGTACTCTTCGGACTTCTGTACAATATGCCGAAGGGTATGTATGTGGTCTATGATACTAAAGCCTTTTCGGAAACCGGCTTGTTCGGGAGGCTGGAATTCGTCGAGTCTGCGTGCGAGACGATTCGTAATGACTCTCGAAAACAGCACGTAGACGCGGCTCAGAAGGGATATCGGTCTGTAGTTCTTCAAGAGGGCGTTGTCACCTTTCTTGAAGAACAAGACCACCGCACTTCTGCTCCACGCCTCCGGAGTAGTGCCACCATGGGGGACGGAATGAAAGAACCTTCTTTCTTCTAATTCTTTTGAAAACTTACCAAATACATCCACGAAATTAAGTGGGGTAGTGGATTCCCGTATGAGGCAGGAAATATGCCAAATCTGTTAAAATGTTGCACCTATATATATATATATATATATATATATATATATATATATATATATATATATGTATATATATATAAAAACACAATGAATTTCGTAGTAAAAGCAGGCCATATAATTTAAAAATTTCAACGCCGGAAAATTAATAAAATGCTAAAATCAACTGTGATTACTGAAGCATTTGTGTCGCAAAATTTTAGCTTCGAAAACAATTTCACTAAAAGCAATTATGTAACGTGTCGGAGTGATTTTGAGCGGAATTTGCAAACAGATTCATTGGAAACTAGCGAATAATTTTTTTCGAATGTAGTGTTGCTTTCCACCTGTGCCAATTTGCAAAGGTCTGCGTCTTTTTTTACGTTAAATCCATCTTCGATTATTTAAACGTATATTCAGATTAAAAATAAATTATATAATTTTGTATTTCATATTCTTTTATTATTTTAATGTAGTATTATGTAAATAATCACAATGTAGCATCCAATCATGATTACATTCAATCCAAAGTAACATAGCTGACCTCATAGAGGACTATGTATCGTAGTAGACTGCCTCGTTGGTCTATGGTCGTAAACACTACTGCTTATCATTTGTTCGAATCCCGGGTCCGACCAAAATCAGTTACTTATTGTTTTTTTTTTTGTCAATAAATTCTTAGTGGTAACCGGAATTCATGAAGTTAACGGGATTCACCACATGTCCTTGAGAAAGCACGTGAAGCTGTTATTCCTGCGTTTGATCTCTCTCCGGTCGTGTCGAATTACCATATAAGAGCGAGGGAATATAGAGTACACATAATCCTGCCCTGCGCAATTGGCTAGCCTCGGTTGTAACTGGTCTTCTGGGATTCGGTCTGGAGGACATTATTAGCCGACTTCAAAAAAGGAGATGGATCACAATTTTCCTGTATATATTGTGTATGTGTATGTATCTAAGCATGTATGTATGTAATTGTGAACCGATTTTTTCATTAAAAAGGTTAAGGCTGTAAAAATATGGGATGAAAATAACGTCACGAGACGTATAATATGTGTTTACGTAATGTCAACAGCAAAAGGAAAGAGTACCTCCGTGCGTCGACGGAATTGAAGATTGCAGTTTACGGGTATTTTGAATGAAATGAAATCTATAGAAAACTGACAGACAGGAAAATCTATGTCAATGGTTACGATTCTGGATTGAATCCTAAGGTATCAACTATAATAATGTTCATCTTCTATGTGAACTTCTACTTTTTTTTATTAAATATATATTTTATTATTATTTTTTAAATACATTAACAACAACGCCGAAGCTGTTGTTTCAGTTAGTATTTAAATCAGGTCATGGTTTAAGAAAGATATAATATTGTTAGTTACATCCCCATACAACATCGATTGTTATTTACATTGAACTAGTTTTCCTCACAACATTGATGCTAATCTTTCTCCTGTCCAAGCTTAGCTGCACCATTTATCAGGAGTAGTCCAAAGAACAGAAGTTCGATTGACAACGACAGAGGAAAATCAAACAGTAGAACTTATTTTTGATTATAAATCTAAATAATAAAGAAATTATGGTTCCCAAACCTCCTGTCAGGCGTGCCAACTAGGGCAGGATACAGATTGCCTGTATGACGATAATGCGTACTCCGCGATGTGATTCTGCGTGCGACCTCTCTGTGGAATAGTTTACTACCGGCAATTTTTTCGGACCTATACGACCTGGGGACTTCAAGAAAAGAGCTTACTCCTTTCTAAAGGGCCGGCAACGCACCTGCAATTCCCCTGGTGTTGTGGTTGTTCATGGGCGGCGGTGGTCACTTAACATCAGGTGAGCCGTATGCTCGTTTACCCCCTTTTCTATAAAAACTGCAATCTATGGGGAAGTCCTGTTTTCAGTTGTTGGCTTTTGGATAGGCTATAATGAAAAAATAATTGAATATTTACAATTTTTCACTATTCAGAAAATTACTACCGAACTAAATTTATTGATTACGCATATTATAATAAAACGATGAAAATAATTCACGTTTAAATTAATATTAACTATGTATGCCGTAACCCCTTGAGGGCAACATCGACGACAAAATGAGACTCGTTACTGATTTGAATATACTATACACGACCAGCGTTTGGCCAATTAATGAGTTTCAGTACCTACACATTTTAACTAAAATGTCTCAAATATATTCCCGAACAACAAGTTGTAATTTATTAACGGTAGATAAATCATAAAAATGTAAGTAAGCTATTCTCATGTTTAATATTATTATTTTTAAAAATTGTAAATCAACACGCATTGATCATTGTCTGTAATCATCGTAGAGAGAAAAATATATTCGTATATATATTTTAGCCTGATGGTCATAATCAGGATACTAGGAAAGTATAAGTTATTAAAATATTATAGTATTGACATTAATTCCAGTGCAAATGTTGAAGTCAACCTGCCGTCTTTAAGTTTTTGAAAATTACATTATAAATTCCATTACATAGATAGATGATACACGCAAAATTAATAGAAACGTGTTAAAAAAACGGAACTAACGAATATTTTCAAGGCAATTATAATGTATCGATAGCAATGTTTCTTAGCTTAAGCTTTTCCACTGTATTTGTGTTTTGTTAACCTTTTACCCATTAGGCGGATAGCAAAATATTTATTTATGTTGACTTACTTGTGTGTTTATCTAAGTTTTCTCTCGTAAGCAAATATTTGTGTTTATATTTTACGTAGATTTTACATTATAATAAAATTATATTTTATTTGTTTAGTTCTTAGCTTTAAGTATTATTATATTTTTTATAGAATATGGGTGACAAACGAGAACACAGTTCACCTGGTGGAAAGTGGATGCTGTGGCATATTATAGACATCTACATATACACTTCATTAAGAATCAAAATGCAGATACGTTGTCACCCCAGAAAACTAAGATTGAATGCCTTGTCAGTAAAAAGGTTCTCCGGTTCTCTAAATTCACCATACGAAAAACAGCAGCATTAAGCTGCTATTTTACGCTGGTATTCTGTGATAACGTGGTCCAGCGCTGGACACCGGTCGAGCCGACCCATTCATACTACAACCATAATATAACTGCAGCGTGATTCTACCACGTATAAAATATTAATTACTTGAAATGTATTACAACAATATATTTTCACGGTACATTTTGGTAAATGGTAGGTACATACGATTAACGCAAATCTTGTCTGAAACAGGAAGAGTCAGTGTACAGACCGATAATTAAGAAGAAAGCTACCGCGATCTTTAAAACCGTATTCATATTTATTTAAATTATATTTAGTTAAAATTACTTAAGAGTTGCCATGATGGAATATTAGTCCAGTCGCTTTAGAGAAAAAAAACGGCCAAGAGCGTGTCGGGCCACGCTCAGTGTAGGGTTCCGTAGTTTCTCGTTCGTCACAATAAGTGTTGCCACTTATGAGTTTAAAGGTGGGTATCCATTATGTTCGCGCTCCAGCAGCGCTCCGCGCTCCTGCAACTGCTACCGGTAGTGGGTACTGATGTTTCCATCCAAGTTCAAAATGATTTTCCTAGAAAGTCCTTATAAAGTTCTACTTTTCAGATTTTTTTTCATATTTTCTAAACTTATGGTTCAAAAGTTAAAGGGGGGCGGGACACATTGTTTTTTACTTTTGGAGCGATTATTTCCGAAATTATTGACATTATCAAAAAATGATTTATGTAAACCCCTAATCATTTTTAAATACCTTTCCAACAATATATCACACGTTAGGGTTGAAATTAAAAAAAATCACTTCCCACTTTACATATAGGGGGGCTACCCTAATAAAACATTTTTACCAATTTTTATTTTACCACTTTGTCGGCGTGATTGATACACATATTGGTACCAAGTTTCAGCTTTCTAGTGCTAACGGTCACAGAGATTAAGCGAGGTGGGACAGACGGACAGACAGACATGGCGAAACTATAAGGGTTCCTAGTTGACTACGGAACCCTAAAAAGGGGTCAATCTCGGAATTTGAGATAAAAAGCTGGAAACTCGTGTACAGCTTCATTTTGGGGTTCTAAAAGTTGTCTCAAAAATCTCATATTATCTCGTGTCTGCGTCGTTAGTTATTTGAGGTCAAAGGTCACGAAAATCGGTTTTTTTGCAATTATCTCCGTTTCTATGGTTCCAATCACTTCAATACCTATCATAAAAATTAAAGATAAAAAAATTGCCACAACTTTTGTCTCAATTTTTTTCTATACACTCAACCCTTGGCTGCAGAAATTCATTTTGGAATATTTCGGAGTATTGGAAGCGCATTTTATTAAGCTACTGCATAGCTTTTATCGCGGCCATTGAGCGCGGCGACCGAATCAAGAAATTCCGTAACGAAAATAAACTTAAGACCCGAAAACCTAACATCGTCTAACGTCGTTAAGTTCGGCAGACTTCGGCATGGTGTTGTGTGCGTGCTACTAGACGTATGCGTGTAGACTAGTTGCATGTATTGTAAGATAATAAAAATATTTTAAACATTAATATAGTTTATTACAAGAAGCATATTCTTTGGATTTATATGAGTCGTCATCATGCTAGCAACTTTCGTGAATTTATAATACACATTTTTTTAATCTTTTTTTTAGATAAAAAAAATCAATAAAAGAAAAAAAAATTGTTTTCTTTTCGGTCACCACGATCAAAAAGTGTAACTTGATTTAATACCAAAGAAAAAAAATGCATAAATAAAATAAATAAACAATTATAATTGCATAAGTTGATAAAAATGCTATGCAATAGCTTTACCGCGGCAGTCACCGAGTGCCACACGTATTTTTTTATTGTCTTAAGCCAGCGCTTAGCTACAATCCCACCTGATGTAAGATGGTGAATCGCACTGACTTAATAAAAACCTATTCACTCTTGCCTTGAAGACACCCATACTGTAATCGGATGGAAAGAGTTCTCAGGGTTGAAAACTGAAGGCGGTCGGTGTATTCCAGTGATAGTTGATATTAGGAATACGCTGCCGCCGTTCTCCCGATTGGTTTCCTTTGTCGCCTCTTACGACACTCACGGGAGGACATGGGGCCGTTGATAGTCCTACACCGCCACTACACGGTCATGGTTACCTGGTAAAATTACTATAATACAATCGTGACCGTTCATTATTCACATGATTTTAGAAGTGAAAGTTTGTCTTCAGTCGTTAGATGTTAAAATCTCAGCAAACTTCTACATTTATTTACTCAAATGCCAATTAGCAGCAAAAAAATAAAAATAAAGCAGTAGGTACGGTATACACGCCGTGTGCGTTGGCCATCGTACAAAGGTAGCCTTAACAGATGCGATAGTGTAGAAAGTACTTTTGTTATCTCAGAGTAGGTTCTGTCAAATATTTTAAGCTGTTTTAAGTACGTTACAATTCTTGTGACTGATGCTTTCATTTTTAAAAGCTTCAGAAGTCAAAACTTATTAAATATTTATTAATAAAAATGTATTATTAATTAATTTTCATTATTAATTTATTAATACCGATATAATAGGCAAAACTGTATATTATATTTAATCTCATTCTTTCGCAGTTTCAATCCTATAGATGTATATGTTTGTCTATTTTTAGTGTCGCTTTTACATTTCATCCAGTTTCAAATCACAACGATTCTAAAGAAGTTTTCAATAATAAAAACACAAATAAGTCCGTACGCAACACAGTGGGACGAATCGTAACACATTTAGACCAACGAAAGAAAACATTTTAAAATTTTGCACACATGTTGGTCGTGGCTAGGACTTTAGGCACTGCAGGTATTATGAGTTAATAGTCATCATCTAACTAATCTAATCTGTGAGATCGAGAAATCTAACAAATCACAAATCTTACTTCTTGCAGCCGTAAATAATTTGAATTCCAAACTATTTTATGCGAAAGCAGAAGTTCTCCAACGACAGAAGGACACAAAGCCCTACATTATTCGAACTGTAATCGAGTTACCGCTTAAGCCTTTAATTAATTGACACAACTAAATTTACGTCCTCTGAGCAGAACAACTTGCCAGTAGATAATGAGTTACCTAGATATCTTAGTTGCGGTGACGTAAGATTGTTAGATGAATTGTTGTTTGTGTGTCAAGTCAACAATTGCATGGGGAGCTACAAAGTGACTGATTCAGTTCGTAAAGCTGGCATGATACAGCTTATATTGTGATCAACAATCTGCTTGCTGTTCGTGGCTAACCCTTCTTATGTTAAAGGAAGCTTGTAAAAAGCATTAAACTTTTTAAAGACTGATTTTACTTATCATATAATCCTAAGCATATAATCCTAGCTGTTGTTAAGTGGTTTATTAAAGTATAAGGGGGACAAACGAGGAAGTGGATGCTGTTGCCCATAGATATCTACATTTATCCTTGATTAAGAATCAAAATTCAGATGCGTTGTAACCCCTAAGAACTAATAGGAAATGCCTCGTTACTTGTAAAACACTCATCATATGAAACACGGGAGTATTAAGCTGCTATTTGAAGCTGGTATTATGTGATACTGTATCCTGGTCGAGCCGATCCATTCGTGCTACAGCCACAGTATAGCTATAGCGTGGCTCTGCTGCGTAAATAAAAGTAAAAACTCTAAAATTGAATCCACTCTTTTTAATTAAGCTCAGAGCTTTGCAAGCTCTTAGTAGCTCATGCATCAGCTGTAAGCTGCACCATAGACATTTCAATTTTAGAAGAGGCCCGTGACAACTAGTATGGTGTGTATAGGGTATAGCAATTTTACTTTCAGATTTGGCATCTCAGAAACATTGATTGTTATAAAGCGGTAATAGCTATTAAAGTCAAGTACGTTTAATTCTTTTTTTGATACGTTACAAATTGCCAGGAGAAAATATCCAAATCCAAAGAATTATGTAGTCCATTCAAATTCTTATTCCCTGCGGGATTTACTTTGCAATACGTACGTAATGCTGCAGTATTGCAATCAAGTACTTAGCAACTGAGCAGACAAAACATATTTTCTTAGCAACGACTTTGAATAAAGCAGTTTACGGATTATCGTTTCATTTACTAAGTTAAATCATTTGCTTCCATTCTACTAAAATGAACTACACCGAGAGATAGTGTCGTGATTGATTTCAATACACATTCTGATACGTAAGGATTTTCTCAGACGGTACTATTGTGTTTGGCTCACTAATTAAGTCAAGTTCATTATTGCTGATCACGTAGAAATTATTACCTGTGCATGATTTACCGACTACTTATGACATTTGTATAATAAAAAATACTAGCAATGCTATTAACAATACTTGTATATTCATAAACCTGAAGAAAAAAGGTCGTGTCTGTAATTCTAATATTTTCTAAAAACACAGCTAAACATACAGGTCACTAAAGCTAAATTAGGGGTTTTTAGAATTTTTTTATGAAATTATACATTATTTATAGATATAATCTATACAATGCGCCGAGTTAACTCGGTAAAATTTATTTTTGGACAAATTCACTCGATTCACTCGAGTGAAATAAACATGGTTAGAGTTGCATCGTTATGGTAAGAACAAAATGAAGTCTGTGGTTAAATATTATTGATGGTCGCACAAACGTACAATTAATACATGTTTGATTTTTATTTACAAGCATTACAAGACTAATGGTTAAGAGAATATGGATATTATCAATTATCATGAAATTCTTTCAGAACTCTTTTTATTATTTGTGGTAAAATTCGCAAATAAAACTGACGAGTTTAGGTTAATTAATATAAGAGTTTATTATTTTACACCTATAATTTGTGAAAATCTATTATTAAGTTTGTTGGATTACCTAAAACAAAAACAAATAACCAACAGGTCTTAAACATTAAAAAACATTAGTTTGTTAAAAGTGACAAATTATTAAGTTTGTGTTATTACTAAAATCTAAATTAAATAATAAATACATTAAATACACAAAAGAAGTTTTTATAATGATTTCTTATATTTACGCGAACACTACACATTCAAATAATACTAGTTTTTACGGAATTTATCGCGTATATTTAATATAATAAATAAAATAAAAATTAAATCCTATAATAAATAAAATTAAATCCCAACCCAAGCATACAACTGCAAGACTTCAAGTTACCATAAGTTCATACTGCATAGATCGGAACAAAAGTTAAATTTTAATCTATGGTAACCGCGGTTAACTATGACATATGGACGACGTTGAATATCTCAGTCCTGCCCGTGACCATGAGTGCTGTAAAGCGTTCGAAACGTCGGGTAATTAAAAAGTTAAATATACGCGATAAATTCCGTAAAAACTAGTATTATTTGAATGTGTAGTGTTCGCGTAAATATAAGAAATCATTATGTAAACCAGTACGGACTGGTAATTGCAAATAAAATACTCTGATCAGAAGATCTAAAGACCAAGCGCGCAAGATATCTAACAGCCTTAAATTTCTTGAAGAGATGCCGTGACCATAATCTCATTCCTACGTGTGTTAAAATATCAACCAAAAAGGACATTCGAGGAAGCGCTAAGATCTTAAATCAGGCAAGTAAAAAGTTGTTACGGACGGTAATCCAACAAAAACGCTCCGATCTATATGACATAAACAAATCCATAGACATATCATCCAGTGAATTGAAGAAAGTTTTAACGACGTTTGACTATAATTTTTGCATGGAAACATTAAATAAACGCGAAATTAGTAAATATAATGAATGCAAAAACAAACATATAGAAAAATATCAAAAATTAACGAACAAGTCAAATGTCAAACATCTGAATCAATGCCAGAACCAAAAGCAACCATTGACAAACACAGATCATAGATTAATCGCGCTCTATAATCTGTCAAAACAAACACTGGATGATGCAACAATTAGGGTTTTATCCAAAGGACTCAACTTTGCTATTACACCCCGCAAATTACCGTACGAAGAAATTATCTGTAGTGTCGAGGACTGTTTATTTAAAAACAATATGCGGAAAGAAGATTTGGAGGCGATGCGTCAAGACATCTCGTCTATGTTACGTAAATGTTCAGTGCCTAAACCGAATCTTCCCAAAGACGAATTTATAGCGTTAAAGAACCTACGCAATAAACACGAACTTACGATTCTCCGCGCAGGTAAGGGAAACGCCACGGTAGTCATGGATACGTCAGATTATAATGCTAAAATACAAGAACTTTTTGTCGGATGGAAGTACTTAGTAGTAAGTAAGTAAAAGGTTAAAAACGACCCAACAAATAGCACACTAAAAACAACTAGTGACCTCATAAAGAAACACTCCGAAAAATTAAATCTGGACGTAAAATGGATAATACCTACGTGCGTCAAATCACCAAAATTGTATGGGTTACCAAAAATACACAAGCCCAATGCTCCATTACGTCCCATAGTGAGCCAAATCGATTCACCAACTTACAGACTGGCTCAACACTTAGCGAAAATACTCTCACCACTCAGGGGACATACAAGAGCACACATAAAGGATTCCTACCATTTTGTCAGCGAGATTAAAGACCTACATCTGGCAGACAATGAAACTATGGTCAGTTTTGATGTGCAGTCATTGTTTACATTCTTACCTGTTGAAGACTGCATCTCAATTGTAACTAGAAGGCTGGAAGAAAACAACATGCCCGTAGAATATGCAGTATTACTCAGACACTGCTTTACATCTGGCTACCTATTGTGGAAGGAGGAGTTCTACAAGCAAGTAGATGGTGTGGCGATGGGCTCACCTGTATCTCTCATTGTCGCCGACATATTCATGGAATACTTTGAGGAGAAAGCCCTGCTTAGTTCTCCCATAAATCCAAGGTTCTACAAGCGGTACGTAGACGACACTTTCACAATTCTACCTTTAGATAAAGTAACTGCATTTTTAGACCATCTTAACTCTATAAATTCTAAAATTCAGTTCCTTAGCTCTTCTAGATGTGTTAGTAATTCGGAATCCTGATAACACCTTGAGCCATACTGTGTATAGAAAAAAGACCCATACAGATAGATATTTAAACGGTGATTCTCACCACCATCCTTCACAGTTAGCTACCGTGGGTAAATCTTTGTTTCAGAGAGCACGAGGGATCTGTGACAGTAAACACCTGGCTGCAGAGCTCCACCACGTCAAGCAAGTTTTGCATGACAACAAGCTTCGAGTCCCGCGCCTACGTCACAGTGAACGAGTGAAGCCGGCCACAGTCGAGCGTGTACCTGCTGTACTGCCATATGTTAAAGGAGTCACTGACAAGATTGGCTACATCTTGAAGCGCGCTTCCATCAAAACATACTTCAAGCCGCTGAAGAAGATTGGTCAGTTTTTACCATCGGTCAAGTGTAATGTCCCTCTGCAAGATGCAGGAGTGTACAAGCTTGATTGTGAATGTGGTCTCTCCTACATAGGACAAACTAAAAGATCAATAAAAACCCGCGTTAAAGATCATATAGCTGATGTGAAGAATCGACGCTCCGGGAAGTCTGCAGTCTGTGAACACGTACAGGATCGCCCCCCGTCACTACATCAGATTTGATAGACCGCAGATCCTCGCTAAAGAACACCGATTCCTTCCAAGGATGATTCGCGAGGCTATTGAAATCAAAAAACATCCTAATTTCAATAGAGAAGATGGCTGGGTGCTACTATCTGCTTGGGATCCTATAATAAATAAAATTAAATCCCAACCCAAGCATACAACTGCAAGACTTCAAGATACCATAAGTTCATACTGCACAGATCGGAACAAAAGTTAAATTTTAATCTATGGTAACCGCGGTTAACTATGACATATGGACGTTGAACATCTCAGTCCTGCCCGTGACCATGAGTGCTGTAAAGCGTTCGAAACGTCGGGTAATTAAAAAGTTAAATATACGCTATAAATTCCGTAAAAACTAGTATTATTTGAAAGTTTTTATAATATTAAAAGAAAATTAGAATCTTTGGATCGAAAGAAAAACATTAACCGCAGTTAAAACTATATATTAATGAATTTTATGTTTGTAGAAGCCTTACATATAAATTATTTTTACCATAAGCAATGAAACGACATAGCGCATGGCGGAACACTCAACTAATTATATATCGTTTCAAATTGCACTGCGTCAACAAGATGCAGTTGCGTTGCGGCCGCACTACGCTCACGTACTCATATATGAGTATTCTTTATTCAAAAGGATTAGATTGGATGTAGTTGGGAAAAACGTTCGTAATATCTCACAACACAAAGAGAAAAAAGGTTTTGACGTTGTACTACTACGTTATGAATGAAACTTTTTTATATATAACGAACGAGCACACAGTCTACTTGATAGCAAGCGATTGCCTATAAACACATTAATCATCGATGAAGAATCGAAATACTTGATTGAATTGTTGTCACCTTTGAGAGCTAAGCATGTCTCAGTAGAAAGTATTTCTAGTTCCTTAATATGAAGTATTATTCTGTATTTCACGTTGGCATTCCGTGCGAGCATGGTGCTTTTTCGGTTGAGCCGATGCAAGCTTGTCGCAGCTGCAATACTCGCTGCAGCAAGGCATTACGACGCCGCATATTCAATGAATAGTTACAACATAACACATGTAAAATTGTCGTTTAACAAATGTCACATTTTATATATTGTTTTTAAGCCTCTCGCTTTTTAAATATTTCCACGCAACAAATTATTTTTCATTATTCATAGTTTATAAAATGAAGAACTTAAAGACGTTAGCATACATTTAATTGTTTTGATATATTTTTATAAGATTTTATTTTTTTAAGATATTTGATATATTTTAAGAGACGCCAACTAATTTTTTATTATTTAATTGTTTCAAATTTAATTGCAACTGTTATTTTAAATTAAATTCCCCGCCAATACAGTGAACTAGACGGCAAGAGTAAATTGTCGGTCCTAAAAGGACCGACAATACCCTACCTAGATTAACAATACCCCTACTTAGATTGTGGTGCAATAGCTGCCCGTAACTTTGTAATCATACCGTAATAAATTTTCTTAAATTTATTGGTTAGCACAAACAAGAATACCCCCCCTCCCCCCAGAACAAGCCTGTTTCCGAAAAGGCAGAGACAGAGACAGAAACCACATCTACATACTTCGCCAAATGGTGAAGTAGGCCAAAGAGTACAACCTGCCAGTTTGCATTGCGTGTGTGGAGTATGAAAAAGCTTTTGATTCCTTCGAAATTAGACCAGTCCTACAATCAGCAGTACCAAGTTGGCTGATTGTATATCGAAATGCAACTCAAGTGTTTGTACAGTAGGGCTACGATGGTTATCCGAAAACAAAGCGAGAGTATGAAACCCGTCCAACTGCAGAAAGGTGTAAGACACGGTGACGTTATATCCTTGAAACGCGTCACCGCTACATTGGAAGACGTTTTCAAACTGGACTAACAAGGATATAGTATTAACATCAATAGCGAGTAAAGCACCCATCTTCGATTTGACAATATAGTCCAAAATCGCTCGAGAACATAATCATTATCAAAATTGCCTCAATAGTGACTTTCAATATATAGGTCTTAAAATGAACATGGATATAACAAAGATCATGTGTAACGTTCCATATAATAATTATGCCGGTAGTTGTTAGAAGCACTATGTTCAAAGTTGTCGACGAGTATGTTAACTACTCTTAGTTAACAACCTTAAACTTAGTTTTTAACAGGAATTGCTGGTTTCACCGAAGATACTTTGGATTTTGTATATTTAACGATATAACAAAATACAGGCTTATTCAAGATATTCTCCTTTTCAACTGGGCACGCGGTACCATTTTTAAATCGAGAAAGTGAGTATGGTTTATGAATTATTCTGTCTTCAATAGATACCATTTTTCCACGAAATCCGTAAATATATCTACATATTACATAAATATAAATTACAATCAGATCGATGTAATGAAAATCTGAAGTGACCAAAGAGCTCACAGTTCACCTGATGGTACGTGGCAGCTGCAGCATGCGGAGACTCGCAGCCAACATCACAACAAGAAAGCTACAGATGTCTTGTCTCAACTTCGGGAACTTTATGGAATGCCTCACAGCCTGTTAAGTAGGTAAGAGGGTGGCGCTAGCCCAGACGGACTCAGCAAAAAAGTGGACCTACCACCTGGTGCAATAGATTTTGATATCAGTTCATGCATAAAAATAAATAAACTAATATTCACATCTATAAACTATAGTTAAAATCTATACATTTTTAATTATGGTATATTTTCAAGAAGATTTTATTTAAAAAAAATACTATCAAACCAGAATACGAAGAAAATGTCTAGTTGTGATATATTTTTGTATGTAAATCTTAACATCATCTCAAGAATTAGCTTCGAATATATGAGATTACACTACAGGGATCGGTTTTTTTGAGGTCGACCCGACATTAGCCTCCTGACTGACCTTTAAAATAAATGTTTGGGCGCTTCACTAATGGTGCTATTGATTCGAGTGATTTCAAAAGCACGCCCTTGTTCCCAAAAAGGCGCTGCCGTCAAAAGTAAAGGGCTATTTTTCTCTTTTATTGAATTAATTCACGTGGCTCTTTTTACACATAGATCTGCAACAAAAGTGCTATATAATAAAATAAAATAAAATTTCGTAACGTTTTTCCTCATATATCATGGTTATCGTAAGAGGCAATAGAGAAATATGTAACAGGAGATGGGCAGCATCCCATCTGCCTTCATGTTTCTCTGCATGTATCTTCCTGTTAAAAGATAAAGTAATAAAATACTGCGGTTACCAAGCAGCCTGTCAAGCATGGAGACTATAGCAAATAGACCACTGATTTTTCATAGATCTTTTATATAAATACGCCCGTATGTGGCGTATTTATAGCGGAGGTCTAAGAAAAAGCAGTGGCTTTTGATAGAATGCAATGATATATTTTGATAGATTCATTATAAGGATGAGTTAGTATCTTCTTTTGCTTCTTAACTTTCTATATAGTCTACGCATATATATATGTATATATATATATATATATATATATATATGCAATATTTTCCTTAATCGCCATTTTAGGTGGGTGAATTAACAGGTGTTAACTAGGTGACCTTTTAGTGAAGACTAAGATTTTTCAGAAATTTCTCAAAGTCGCTTAAAGAGCATTAGTATCCTTTAAGTAAAACAAAGTCAACTTTCACTCGAATGAGCGTTTTTTATTCGTTATAAAAAATATTTTACTTATTTCGTCAAAATGAACACGAATCCGACTTCTACTAGCAAGCCATTTCAGTTCTGCCATTAGACTGAATCTAGCCTCTAAAGATTCATCTTAGTTTTCTTGAGATACATATGTTATGGACCAAGTGATTCATAATTATTTATTGCATGTCACAAGGTATAAAGTTGGAACAATATATTTACAGAACATGTGACAGCCTGTACGGGCGTAGCATATCAAAACAGACTTTAAATTTTAATTAATATGGAATTCATTTTCATTTCATTCAAATTACAATAATTATAGTACAAAATATATAAATTATATTATAAAATGTCAGACTAAATAATACTTACACATTTATTTTAAAAATTAAATTTCAATAAATATTATATGTCAACTGATCATTCGTCATTTATATTATGTAAATAAAATTTAAAAATTTTGATGAAAATACTAACAATGTCAAATATGTAAATAGAAATAAAGAAAATTGTCAAATAATTAAAATTGATTTATATTTTATATTTTTTTTATATTCTTTTAAACTGTAATATGTTTTTACAATAAGCATTTTCTTAAGTACTATTTCAAATTTACGATACAGGACAGTTTTTGTCGTATTAGGTAAATAGTTGTAAACCCTTATAGCCATGTATTTTCATTATTTTTATATAATGTGAGATGTGTGGCAGGAGCAACCAGAATATAACCTCGGCGTGTGCCGTAGCGACTGGGTCTATCTTCAAATCGCTGGAAATAATGAGGATATTTCTTAACAAATCGGCATAATTCAAAAATGTACATGCACGTTACAATTAGTAAGTTATATCTGGGGAACAACCTTCGACATGAATCCCTTGGAGCTATGAATGTGATGATTCTAAGACAGCGTTTTTGGAGCATGGATACCGCGTGTACCTCGGTAGAGTTTCCCCAGAATATGATGCCGTATCTTATCCAGGCAGCTGCGTGGCTGTGGTACGCAGTAAGTGCGCACTGCTCATTAGTATCCTTACGTAGCTCACGCAGGGCATAGCAAAAACTGCTCAACTTACTCACAACTCTTTCTACATGACTTTTCCATGATAAAGTTGAGTCTATTGTTATCCCGAGGAGTGAAAATGTGCGAACTTCCTCAATATTTATACCTTGGTAATATATAGCAAGTGGGACTTCCGATCTCTGATATGGACGACACTGCAATATTTTGATCTTTTCAATATTTAGTAATAAGTCAAAAACCTCTAATTCACTCACAATATCGGCTACTAAGACTTTGGGTTATTTTTTCCTGCAAACCACTTAAATTTTTTTTGTTTACAAGTAATTTTAGCTGTCGCGTCATCTGCAAACAAAACGACTCTATATGGTGCTACTGAAGGAATATGAGTAATGACAAGTGAATTCGAGCTATGTAATTAATACTGATTTAAATTTCATTATTTTTCACTTTATCTGTTCATTATGAATATTGCTACGTAACTGTTGGTCAATTTGATATAACTTAATCTCATCTAACCATGTTAATCAATTTTAAGACAATAACTTAATACTGATTGAATAACTTAATACTGTACAAAATATGAAATTAACAAGTGTAAATGTATAGAAACGGAAAAACCACCGGAAAAACCACTTCGCTGTATCATTATCATCATATATGCTGAACATAGGTATCCCCCAAGGAATGCCACAAAGCACAGTGCTGAGCCACCTGCATCCATCGACTTCCTGCATGTCTTACCAGGTCGCTACTCCATCTAGTAGGGGGTCGCCCTACACTACGCTTACCAGTAGAGGCTGTCACTCGAGTACCTTTCTTCCCCATCGGTTGTCGGTTCTTCAAGCTATAATGCCAACCCATTGCCACTTCAACTTACTAATCCGTTGGGCTACGTTGGTCACTCTGGTTCTACTAGGGATATTCTCATTTCTAAGTTTATCATGCAGAGAAACGCCGAGCAAAGCCCTTACCATGACTCCGACCTTGAGCGTCCTCATACGGCCAGCAGTGAAGGACCACGTCTCAGACCTATAAGTCATCACTGGCAATACGCACTGGTTGTACAGTCTTGTTTTCAGGCTTTGAGGTATAACTGATGAGAATATGTGTCGTATTTTCAAATTTGTCATATAGCACCAATTGGATATTTATTCCTTTGTGTTACAAAGAAACAATACTTTTGCTGAAAACCTTTATTCCCGTTGTGGTTAAGTGTTAAATATGTTATATTAAAAAATAAACCTAACCTAATTTTATTATACCGCAAAATAAGTAACGGGAATTTATTCAAAATCCGGTCAATTTTTTTTAAATAATCAATTGATCCATAACATATTCACAACACATAACAAAAACCCTGTGGTTTTCGTTAAGTGCGTTATTCAAATGAATAGAAATGACTATAAAACTCCACCATAAAAAATAATATGTTTTTATAGAATAAGGGTGACAAAAGAGCACACAGTCTACCTGATGGTAAATGGAGACATATACATTTATCCTCAATTAAAGATCAAAATGCAAATTCGTTGTCACCCCTGAGGACTAAGATTGAATGCCTCGATTCCAGTAAAAAGGAGTCCGGTTACTTACACTCAACACGAAACTCAGCAGCAATAAGCTGATATTTTACGCTGGTATTCCGTGAGAGCGTGGTCCTGCTCCGGTCGAGCTGACCCATTCGTGCTACAACTTTTGTATAGCTGCAGTGTACCATGTACAATTTTTTATTTCCAATTAATTTAAATCCTTAAACTGGGAGAGGCCCATTTCCAGCAGTAGCATTTTCATCATGATTATTAGTAAATTTCAGAAATAAGGCTTTATACCAAAATGATATATTATATGAAAATGTACGTGGTGTATGTGTGGAACTGCCACACATACACCACGATACATTTTCATCTAATAAATATTGAAGTTAACAGGAGGAAATGAGACAGAAATGTTTTTAGATAATGACGCATATTGGTTTTTAACTGATGATAGATGACTAGAGGATAGATATGATATGACTATGGGCCACAAAATGCACTTAGGTCAATAGGTAATCAATAATGAATGTGCGCTTGTTTGTCACCTTTACCGTTATTCTATATAAAAAAAATATACAAACACATTACGGCAGCATATTACCACATATTACCTATCTATATGTTAGTGACAATTGTGACCATCGAGTACACTGTCCACCTGGTTAGTGGATGCTGTCACCTATAAACATCTACATCTATCCACGACTAAGAATTAATATGTAAATGCATCGTCACCCCTAAGTACTAAGATAGGCTGCCTCGTTTCCAGTAAAAGGGTATACAGTTACAGAGACACAACAGCATAAGCTGCTATTTTATGCTATAGTTTTATAAGATCGTAGTCCTTACCCGATCAAGATCCATTCGTGCTACATCCATTATATAGTTGTAGCTTAGCGCTACCACCTAAAAAGCTAAAATATAGCTGTGGTAAATATTTCTCTGTTCATTTATACGACATCACATAATCTTCTTTTAAAGTTGAATGTAAGAAAAGTTAATTACGTGATAGTAAAATTAAATCTAAATTTTAACTACCATCAACCCTCTAGTCGTTTTAAAATCCACATTTTTCATTATATAGAAAGAGCGTCCTTAATTTAGCAAAGGATTCTTGAGGATAGCGAAGGATGCACAAAATCAAGGAGGAATTCTACTTTACACGTGACTGAAGTTAAACTTGTTTACAAGATTTCAACTTTATTTAAATGCTGTAATGGTCGTAGGTAAAGCTTCTGAGATTTACTTTCCTTAACTAATTGGCGTCCAGTAAGATATTGATTACTTCAGGGCATTTGCATACAATGAGAATAGCTACAAAACAACACAGGAAGTTTAACCATGCTTATAATTGTATTAGTACTAGTGGCTCGTCAGAAGTTATTTTTGTCCTTTCTATTAAGTAGGTGGTTAATTAAGTTTCGTTCTGAATTCACCACGGACTCCATCTACAATGGAAATATACTGCATGATTTTTTACCGTATGGAAGAAAATAGAGTGTAACAGGTGAACGGAATAGAAGCCTATGGTACTGATAGCTTACAATTTTTTTATTTTATTTTACAGTGACATATTATGAAATTGATCTATCAATTAATCTAATAACTGGGTACATTTTATATAGGAAAAGGGTGACAAGCGAGCACATAGTCCACCTGATGGTAAGTGGTTGCTGTGGCCCATAGACATCTACATCAATCCTCGTTTGCGAGTCAAAATGCAGATGCGTTGTCAGCCTTGAGGATTACGATGGAATGCCTCTTTTCCAGTAAAAAGGGTCTCTGGTTCTCTACACTCACCATACGAAACACAGCAGCATTAAGCTGCTATTTGACGCTGGTATTCTGTGAGAGCGTGGTCCTTCCCCGGTCGAGCCGACCCATTGGTGCTACAACTATACAATTAATATAGCTGCAGCATGGCTCTACCACGTAAAAGTATATGATTCCAATTTCGATATTTTTAATTGATATATTAATTCAGTTCATTTCAAATTAGAAGTATTTATTGACGGATAAATTATATATTATGTCACTGTGCACAATAAAATAAATAATTGTCAACTATCAGTACCATTGGCTTCCATTCCATTCGCCTGTTATACTCTTTTTTTCCAGACGGCAAAAAAATCATCTAGTATAATTCATTAAATAGTTGATCAAAGCGACATCTATCGTGTCAGGTTTTGTAAATTTCTTTTTTGATTAAATATGACTAATATTTATATTGCAAATCATCATACGTAGTATAAAGCCTTGCTGCAGCGATATTATAGTTGTATCACGAATGGGTCGGGTCGGCCGGGATAGGACCACGCTGTAACAGAATACAAGCGTTAAATGGCAGCTTAACACTAACACTGTCCGGTTTCCAGACATAATAGTAAGACAAAAGCAATGACCCATATGTACTACAAGGGACAGTAAAGGGTTAATACTGCAGTGTTTTTCTTATGGTGGGCCTAGAGAATCGGAAATCTCCTTTAGTGGAAACGAGGTAATCCATCTTAGTCCTCGGGGTTCATAGCGCATGTCTTCCAGTATTTATATCAACTGACGATGACCAAAGTAGATCCAAACTGGTTACCTTATAGTGACCGTCTAGTTAGAGATACTTATATCACATAGACACCTGCATTTATCCTTGATTGACAATAGTAAGAAAAGTAGGAAGCAGCTGTATTTCCATCCGATTATAATGTGGATGTCTTCAAGGCACTTACTATCAGATAGGATAGTAGTCAAGCACTGGTTTAGAATAGAAAAAAAAAACAATATAAACATCTCGTTACTTATGAAATTCACATTCTGTTCTCTTTGCTCACTTTACGAAAAAATACACGTCCATTTGTCTCAAGTATATAATTATTTCCCGGTAGCCGTGGCTCTATGTAACTTATTTTAATAATATCATGTAATATCAATGAAACTTATTTATTAAAATTACACGAATATTGTAATCATTAATTCTCATAATTTTCAACTTAATTTCTAGGACTTTATATGTGCTTACTGTACAAATGTAGTTAGTAGATTGGTAAAGGACACGGTACGTCTCTTGACACTAATTTTCAAAGCTTTGCGAATAAACTACAAACCAATAGTGTCCGCCGCCAAATAACTAAATAGGATCTAGTTAGAGATTGATAACTTTAGAGCATTTGCACACAGTGGGAATTGCCACAAAACGATACAGCAAGTTTAACCATAATTCACTTAAATCAGCACTAGCAGCTCGTCGGATGTTGTTCTGACCTCTCCGGCGGGATGAGATTTACTCTGAATTCACACCGTACATTTTTACAGTGTCTACAGTGTCTACTGAGTTCTGGTTTTGTGATTTTCTTTTTAGACTCGACACTAAGCCAATATAATTCTCAATAATCATACGTGACAAAGCCACGATATAGCGATATTATAGTTGTAGCACAATGATCAGCTCGCAGGGACAGGTAGTGATGAAAAAACTCTACGAGTATATATCGAGATTCGGTTTACCTCAAGCCATAGTAACCGATAACGCATGTCTGTAGTGTTGACGGTATCACTCATGTGATGTCCACCGCCGTATCACCTCGCTAGTAACGGTCAGGCTGAAGGGTACGTTAAAATAGCGAATAAGGGATTGAAGTCGTGTCTGTTTTCTAGTGATGACAACAATATAAAAGAATATAAATTATAATTACTTAAATTCTCATTCGATTATAGGAACTCCTTAAAAAGCACAACTTTTTTGTCACCAACTCAATTAGTTGTCGGTCGCAAGTTACGATCTCGTTTGGACTTAATGAGCCATGTTCTACCACCTTCATCCACATCCTTAAATAATAAAGTCCAAAACAAACAGTATTTGCAGATTAAGGCACATAGGGGAAAAATGCAAAACCTTTTGAAACCGGGACAAATATTTTGTATAAAAAATTGTTAATAAATACACATCAGTGGCGCCGGGGAACTATAATAGGGAGAATGGGCAAAGTTACGTACATTATGAAGTACATACATACGTCGGCAAGTGTAAAAAACATAAAAATCAAATCATACGTTACCAGGGACTATACTACGATAATCAAAAAAATCTGGACCATGATTTTGACTGTCAAATAGCATCAGGAAAGAAAACAGTGGTATGCTGGCATCGGACGAGCCGCAAACTATCTGCGGGAATAGGAAATGGTGCAAAATGACCATAAACAATAATTAAAAAAGATGAAGGTACTCCGGGTTTAACAATGACATCGGGACGTCAGTCACCTCAGACCCCGTGACCATGCGTGTTGAAAAGCACCCGAAACGTCGGGAATTAAAAATGAAAATAATTAAAAGTAAAATTAAACGCGATAAAATCCGTAAAAGTATTTTTAATCAACTAACGTTAACAACGAATCTAACATATCGTTGCAGCCAATCTCAATGAACACTGAGGCCAATGACCCTTTAGCAACTATTGCTCTTAACAACCCTGTGTCTAGGCTTTGTTTACGCCTCTTACCTAAGGTCGAATATCGTCGTTACGTTTAGTAAAAACATGTAGTTGTTAATTACAAAATAAATCAGTGCGTTACTTGCAAGCGGTCTTTTCACTCATGCCCCGATAACTCCTCTTAAATCTAAAATAGTAAAAAGACCAGCAAAGTAATATTTAGGGACGTAACATCCCTAAATTTTCATTGGTCACATACGTAAGTCATAAAATCAGTGTATTATTAAAACAAAATGGATTAAAAGTGCAGTGAAGGTTTTGAAATGAGAAAAAATAAAAGAACATGTTACATAAGAATACATGGTGGGTTACATTACAGTTGAGCAAGTGGATGAGTTTGTGTATTCCAGGATGTGGGTTGACTAGTAATGATAGAAATAACAAGCATGAAAAACGAAGATTGAATGCAAGCCACATAGTCAATGGGACGCCTTACTATATTGTGGAATATAGTAAAGCGGTACTTTTCATACTATATTATACAATAAAAGCGAAGGTTCCACAAACTACTTAACTTATTTAAGAAACAGCTTGAAAGCGATCAACTCATTCCCAGGATTTATTATCAACCACGTATTGTTGAGCTTGTAATATCCCTTAATATATTCATAAGAGACAAAAAATAAAATGTTAATATTATACTTAATAGTAACAGTGAATTTCGAAAAAACACTTTTTTTAATCTAGAGTTGCGCCGATTCCATCCGATCAGGCGGTGAGCCACGCTGGTATTTTTTTTTTTTTTTTTTTTTATAGAATAGGGTGACAAACGAGCACACAGTCCACCTGATGGTAAGTGGTTGCTGCGGCCCATAGACATCTACATCTATCTTCCATTAAAAATCAAAATGCAGATGCGTTGTCACCCGTGAGGACTGAGATGGAATGCCTCGTTTCCAGTAAAAAGGGTCTCCGGTTCTCTACACTCACCATACGAAATACAGCAGCATTAAGCTACTATTTCACGCTGGTATTCCGTGAGAGCGTGGTCCTTCCCCGGTCGAGCCGACCCATTCGTGCTACAACTATACTACTAATATAACTGCAGCATGTCTCTACCACGTATACAATAATTCTTTTGATAGAATTAGTGACTGCAGTAACGACTTAAACAGGATGGTGGCGCCGCGAAGGAACAACGTGATTGTGGAACGTCGTTCTTTCTTAAAAGTCATTGTGGCTTTTATCTGCGAATCACGATGACTTGTTTAACGTGACGTTATTTATCACCCATGTCTACGCATCATGAATATTCGTTATACCAGTAAGGATCCCGAAATGTGTTTTACGTAATATTGCGTCCAAAAATTGTTTGTACTACATAATCATCATCATCATTACAGCCCTTCACAAGTCCACTGCTGAACATAGGCCTCCCCCCAAGTAATGCCACAAAGCACGGTCCTGAGCCACCTGCATCCATCGATTTCCTGCATATCTTACCAGGTCGTCACTCCATCTAGTGGGGGGTCGCCCTACACTACGCCTACCGGTACGAGGCTGCCACTCGAGAACCTTTCTTCCCCATCGGTTATCGGTTCTTCGAGCTATATGGCCGGCCCATTGCCACTTAAACTTACTAATCCGTTGGGCTATGTCGGTCACTCTGGTTTTACTGCGGATATCCTCATTTCTGAGTCTATCACGCAGAGAAACTCCGAGCATAGCCCTCTCCATAGCTCGCTGAGCGACCTTGAGCGTCCTCATACGGCCAGCAGTGAAGGACCACGTCTCTGATCCGTAAGTCATCACTGGCAACACGCACTGGTTGTACACTTTAGTTTTCAGAGATTGAGGTATACCTGACGAGAAGATGTGTCGTAATTTCCCCGAACGCTGCCCAGCCGAGTTGAATCCGTCGATTGACCTCTCGGTCGAAGTTGGACTTACCTAGTCGGACTATTTGTCCCAGGTAAACGTACTCGTCAACAACTTCGAGCATAGTGCTCCCAACAACTACCGGCATAGGTGTGACATGGACATTAAACATGATCTTTGTTTTGTCCATGTTCATCTTAAGACCTATCCGTTGGGAGGCACTATTGAGGTCATTGAGCATAGTGCTTAAGTCCTCCAGCGATTCTGCCATAAGGACTATATCGTCGGCAAATCGAAGGTGAGTGATGTACTCGCCATTGATGTTAATACCGTATCCTTTCCAGTCCAGTAGCTTGAAAACGTCTTCCAAAGCAGCGGTGAAGAGTTTCGGGAATATAACGTCACCCTGTCTTACACCACTCTGCAGTTGGATAGGTTTCGAGCTCTGGTTCTGTACTCGGATAGCCATCGTAGCCCTACTGTACAAACACTTCATCACTTCGATATACCGACAGTCAACTTGGCACCGCTGAAGGGACTGCAGCACCGCCCAAATTTCGACGGAATCAAAGGCTTTCTCATAGTCCACATACGCCAGGCAAAGTGGCAAATTGTACTCTTCAGTCTTCTGTACAATCTGCCGCAGGGTATGTATGAGGTCTATGGTACTGAAGCCTTTTTCGGAAACCGGCTTGTTCGGGAGGCTGGAAGTCGTCGAGTCTGCTTGCGAGACGATTCGTAATGACTCTCGAAAACAGCACGTAGACGCGGCTCAGAAGGGAAATCGGTCTGTAGTTCTTCAAGAGAGCGTTGTCGCCTTTCTTAAAGAATAAGACCACCGCACTTCTGCTCAACGCGTCTGGAGTAGTGCCACCATGGAGGACGGAATTGAAGAGCTTCTGAAGGACTTCAAGTACCGGTGTTCCACCCGCTTTCAGAAGCTCCGCTGTAATTCCATCCTCGCCCGGGGCCTTGCCGTTTTTAAGGTGTTGGAGAGCCATTCTAATCTCGCTCAGACTGACGTCCGCGATATCATCGGAATAGTGTCGGATAAGACTTGCTCTTGGATCGTTACTCACACTTGAGTGTGGCTCCAACGATGATGTGTACAGCTGCCCATAGAACCTCTCAATCTCACTCAGAATCTCAGGTGTCCCGGAAACGATGTTGCCACACTCAGTCTTCAGCTTTGACAGTCGGCTCTTTCTGGCAGACAGATCTCTGGCAAAGACTTTGGAGCCCTGGTTCCGCTCTATCGCTTCTTTAATACGAGCAGTATTAAATTTGCGTAAGTCTTGCCGCATGCATTTGGAGATCTGTCTGTTCAGTTGCAGCCTCATCTCCCGTCTAACAACCATGAGATTAAGATTGTGATCGGGGAGTTTTTGTGTTCTTCTGCGGCGGGTCTTGCAGAACTTAGCTCCGACCGCATGGACAGTTTCCACGAGCTTGTCATTTATATCGTCCACTGCATTGCAATCTTGTAGGCACTGAAAGCGGTTGCGTAACTCGAGCTGAATATTTTCGGGATTCTGGATTAGAGCACGAGGGGGACGGAGCGTTGACTTCATTAGACGAGACCTCTCCAACTTAACGTTTAGGTTCAGTGTGCCTCTAACCATTCGGTGATCGTTGCCAGTTTTCACCCTTGCGATCACTGAGACATCACTGAACAGTTGGCGTCTGGTCGTCATAATGAAGTCAATCTCACTTTTTGTCGAACCGTCGGGGCTCGACCAGGTCCACTTCCTGTGGGGCCGCTTCTGGAAGAAAGAGTTCATCATAAAGAGTCCCTCTTACTCCATAAAGTCACAGAAAGAAAGCCGCCCCGGCGCGCGCCTGCCGCGCCTGCTAGCGCCGCACGC
>CAJQZP010000372.1:0-24247 GCA_907164705.1 Parnassius apollo
TTATGATGCAGGGAAACCATATTCATATATCATATATATTGATGGCCAACAATTTATATGGTTGGGCTCAATATCTTCCTACTGGTGGATTCGAATGGGTAAATCCGAATACAGAATTTAATGTGTCTGATACATCGGACTTCGGTTTTATTTTAGAAGTTGATTTGGAATATGAACTTCGTGATTTACATTCAGACTTTCCTTTATGTCCAGAAAACATTTGTGCAGGCACTTTTAATGAGAATAAACTAGTCCCAAATTTTAATAATATAGATAAATATGTAATTCATTACAGAAATTTAAAGCAGTGCATAGAAATGGGGGTAAAATTAACTAAAATTCATAGAGTTTTAAAACTTAAACAGTCTCGCTGGTTGAAGATGTACATAGATCTAAACACAAAATTAAGAACGTTAGCAAAATCAGATTTTGAAAAAGATTTTTATAAATTAATGAATAATTCAGTCTTCGGTAAGAATATGGAGAATATTGAAAAAAGGGTTAACATAAAATTAGTTACACACTGGGAGAACCAGGGCAAAGCTTTAGGTGCTCAAGATCTAATCGCTAAACCACAATTTCATAGTCTTTCAGTATTTTCGGACAAGCTAGTTGCGGTTCAGTGCGAAAAACGAAGTTAATATATAACAAACCAATTTATTTAGGGTTTTGCATTTTAGATATTTCAAAAACATTAATGTATGATTTTCATTATAACTATATGGTTAAAATCAAATTACAGATACGGATAGTTTAATATGTCATATATTTACAGATGATTTTTACACTGATATAAAACCTGACCTTTCATCATACTTTGATACCTCAGATTATGATACAAATAATATTTTTGAATATCCAAAATTAAATAAAAAGAAATTAGGTTTTTTAAAGATGAAAATAATGGTAAAATCACGAAAGAATTTGTGGGTTTACGATCCAAAATGTACGCTTTTATCTTAGAGAATAAGAATATAGCCAAGGCAAAAGGGGTAAATAAATGTGTCACTAAAAAGATGACAATGAATGGTTATAAGTCTTCTCTATTTAATAAAAAAGTGCAATATTACTGTATGCTTAGATTTAAATCAATTAAACATACAAATTTACACAAAAATTAAATAAGATTGGTTTATCATATAATGACACAAAGAGGCATATTTTAGATAATAATATTGAAACATTAGCTTGGGGTCATTATAAACTGCGCTAAGTATTGATAGTTTTTACTTTTATGTCTGCGTGTAAATAAAATTTGTATTGATTGTAAAATTATGATAATACTATAATATGACGTAGAGTTTATTACATATTTAATCATTGTTTTATTGGAAATAATTTAAGTTAATTGTTGTTTATATTTGCGTGTGTGTGTATTTATTTGAGGTTGAGTTGATTGTAAAATTATGATGTACTAATTGTGTTAGAAAAAAATATACAGATCGTTCTGTTTTATATACTTTTTGCAATATATATTAATTGTTTACAGCAAAACTTTAATTTTTTATTTCACCCCTTAGAACTTTAGACGTGTGTAATGTTTCACTTTATCCATCCGTTTACTGCTATTGTGGCAGGACCAATTGGATGTGGGAAATCAAATTTTGTAACAAACTTCATAAAATCAGTTACAGAAATATGTAATTGTGATTTTAATCAGATCACATGGTGCTTTGATGAAATGCAACCTTTACATAATTTACCAAATGTTAACTATCATCAAGGAATTCCAAATCTTAATATGTTTGATGGTGAAAACCCACATCTTGTTATTATTGATGATCTAATGAGAGAGTCCGATGGAAGAATTGTGAATATAATTGCAAAAGATAGTCATCACAGGAATCTTAGTGTATTTTATTTAACACAAAATTTATTTCATCAGGGTAAAGGGCAAAGAGATCCTTAAACTTAAGTTATATAATATATTTTAAAAACCCTCGAGATAAAACTCAAAAAAGATATTTAGCGCGACAAGTGTCACCAGATAACCCAAAATTCATTGAAGATGCCGTACAGGGATGCAACTCTAGAGGCGCATGGATATTTAATGGTAGATTTAAAACAGAATACCAATGATTTTTGTCGTATCAAGACAAATTTCTTCCCATTTAATGGTTTCTGTACAGTCTACGTCCCTGCAAAATAGTTTTAATACACCAAGAATCAAACAATTCAAATCATTGCTAAATGATGCATCGTCGACTCACAACGCATAAACATTTGCTAAACGCTTTGCATACGCTTAAACCAAAATATAAAAGAGCATTACTTAAAACGTGTGATGAAGAAGAAATTAACTGTATTTGTGAGTGTATTCATAAGGTTTTACAAGGAAAAGTACTTCTTAAAGATCAATATAAACAAAAATTGAATAAACAAAAAAAATATACTCCATAAACTAATGCGTAAATGTAAACATAGACTAAGAAAAAATATAATTATACAAAAAGGAGAGGCTTTCTTACCAATAATATTAGGTGAAATATTGAGTGGCTTAGTGAGTGGACTAGTCAGTTAACATGGGAAATGCAAAGAAAATAATACTTATCGAACCTGGATTGATTGAAAAATTAAAACAAGAAAATAAGGTTAATAGTAATTTATCTCGATTAGATATTGAAATGCAAAATATTGTGAATAGTATGACGGAAGACCGAAAGAAATGGATTTTATATTTATAAACACTGTAAAGATACCTTCATTTTACCGAAGAAGATCGTCAACCACTCAGATTACCAATTTATTCTGATACATCTAATGAAGATTCAAATGAGTCTAAAATTGGTTTTAAAAAATAAAGATAGAGATCTAAAAACTTCAGTTGATGCTGAATCTTTGTTGGAGGAGAATCGATTCATTAAAAGTAAAGAAAATAATGAAAATCAACTTTACACACCAGCTCAAATACTTAGTTTAATACCAAAAAGTTATGATAAAAAAGGACAATTATCATTAAATTTAGTTGAAACAAGTAAAAGTAAAATACATTGGGATAATGAAGGTACAGTTATAATTGATAATGAAAAAATTCCTGGAAGTAATATTATTGATTTGATAAATGATTCACTAAGACCCTTAAAAAGAAGTGATCCAGTAGGGTAGGATAGATTTGCTGAAGCATTAAAAGATATTAAAGTACCACTTACTTATATTGGAAATCCGAAGATATGTGAGTTTATTAACCAACTTTAAGCAAAAGATCTGAACAAATCCTTAGAGATTGAAGTTCAAGACTTTTCTACACCGAGCAATAGAGATAAAAAGTCTACAACTAAAATACGTAAACGGCTTGAGTGGGTAAAATGGACTCCTTACTAGAAGAAATTAACAGGATTTATTATGATGCATCTAATCCCGCTGGTTTTAGTTGTATTGATAAATTATCAAAAGCCATGAAAGGTGAAATGAATAAAAAGCAAGTAATGGAATGGTTAAAATCACAAGAAACATACCCGTAACATAAACCTGTTCGAAAAAATTCCCGCGTACTAGGTACATTCTATCAAATATTAATGAACTGTGGCAAGCTGATTTAAGTGATATGCGAACTTATTCTCAATATAATGATGGTTTCAAGTATATACTTTGTGTTATTGATATATTTAGTAAATATGCTTTTACAAGACCAATGAAAAAGAAACTAAAGAATGTTTGGAAAGTATATTTACTGAAAGTAATTTAACACCTACTCACATACAATCTGATAAAGGTACAGAATTTGTTTCAAAAGATATACAAAAATACTTTAAATCCAAAAAGATTAATTACAATACCACTAACAATCCTGACATTAAGGCCAATATTATTGAACGATTTAAAAGAAAACTAAAAATGAAAATGTGGCGTTATTTCACTCATAATAATACTTATAGATATATAGATGTTTTACAAGATTTAATAAGCTCTTATAATCACAGCTTTCACTCTAGTATTAAGATGTGCCCATGTGATGTAAATTACAACAATATTATGACAGTTTGGACTAATCTTTATGATAGACGGTCAAATAAACTTTCTTTAGAAAATCCTAAACCAAATTTCAATGTGGGTGATTATGTTCGAATAACTAAATATAAACATGTTTTTCAAAAAGGATATTGAAAAGAAATTGGAGCGATTACATATTTATTATATCTTCAATCATTGATAGATCTCCATGGGTTGTTTATACAATAACAGATTTACAAAATGAACCAATAGTTGGTACTTTTCATGAAAGAGAATTACAAAAATTCACTTACACTTACTCACAATATAAAATAGATAAAATAATTTACACTCGTTATTCAGGTAACAGAAAAGAAGTATTAGTGAAGTGGAAAGGTTATCCAGATAAATTTGACAGTTGGATTTTAGCTTCTAGTTTAAAAGAAATATGAATAAAGAAAGTTTTTATTTAACTTTGCTCAGCAATAGTTCAATGGAATACTTTTCTGATAAAAAGACCACAATTTTTTCAACGAAATTACCAAAATCTATAAAATTAGAAGGTGAATGGTCGGTTGGAGTTGTCGAGTTTCAATATCCATGTACCATGTTTACTGTCAAGATCATGAAAATGTTATATATATTACAAAATCTATGTTAATGCCTAATGAAGATAAACCATCCATAGTTTACTGCAAAAAACATATTCCAGCTACCAACTGTGATCACGTTGAGCATATTTTAAGAGTTAAATGGTATTGGAGAGAACTTGAAATTTCGCTATGATGAAATAACAAAATTTGTGTCTATTTGTAAATAACAACGCTAAAAAGTAAAGAAAATTTTAGTGTTGTTTTAATTAAATACAAGAATCAAATAATACTAAAAACAAAACATAAATTACTAAAAGAAGTACATGAATTCAAAATATCAGCGAATCTACAAGTAATGATTAAAAAGCAAGTGGATGCTGTGGCCCATAAAAACCTCCATCAGTTCTCAATTATAAATAAAAATGTATATGCGTTTTTATCCCTGTGGACCAAACCCTGTAGTTCTCTACACTCACTATATGGAACATATAATTTTAAATTATTTGGCTTTCCTTGGGGAGGTCTATGTTCAGTAGTGGACTTGTAAGGGGCTGTAATGATGATGATGATGATGATGATAAATGTATGATAACACTCATAATTAATTTATTGCTGATATATTATTTTTGGCGAAATGACAGTAACGAAGAAACGGCCCCCCAGTCTCCGGCGGCTCCGCTATTTCTGGCTACGATGGCGACCATGGTAACAGTGGGGCTAGGGGGTACCAAAAATCTCCGGTGGAGGTTTGGTTGCCACCTCAGACGACTCGACCTAGCAACATGCATATAACACACGTACCCTGAAAACTGACGAGAAGACCCTGTAGCTGGAAGAAAGGATAGACAAATTGCACTGGGATATTATAGGATTATCAATCCGAAGAAAGGGGGAAAACACGGTAATCCTCGAAACCGGTAACTTGTTCTATCACTTGGAGGGCGACCATTTGTCCCAAGGAAGTGTCGGATTTATCGTCCACAAGTCTCTAGTTAACAACGTAGTAAAGCTTGTGAGTGTGTTGACGAGGTTTGCGTACACAACACACAGGTTTACACACCAACCTCGGCACATCCCAATGAGGATGTGAATGAAATATATGAGGATATCTCTAGAGCCATGCATTCCTCTAATACCCACCACAGAGTGATAACGCAAAACTAAGCACAAAAGAGAACGGTGAGCTGAAAATACGGGAATTTGGTATAGGGTAACTAAACCCAAAAGGCATGTAGCTGGTCAAATTTATGGAGAAGGAGGGACTCTTTATGATGAACTGTTTCTTCCAGAAGCGGCCTTATAGAAAGTGGACCTGGTCGAGCCCCGAAACAAAAAATGATACTGAATTCATTATGAAAACCAGACAGTAACTGTCCAGTGATGTTTTATTGATCGAGACGATGAAAACTGGCAGCGATCACTGAATGGTGAGAGGCACACTGACCTAAACGTTAATTTATATAGGTCACGTCTAATGAAGTCAACACTACGTCCCCTCGTGCTCCAATCCAAAGCCCCGAAAACGCCTAGTGCCTAGAAGACTGCAATAAAGTAAAAGGGAAGAACGAAAAGCCTGTGGATATGACCATGCAGTTGGAACTAAGTTCTGTAAGACCCGTCGCAGAAGAACGCAAACATTCTCCGATCAGACTCTTAATCTCATGGTTGTTAGACGGGAAATGAAGCTGCATTCTTCACATGATTTTTTTGCAAGGGCAATTGCAAGGGGCGGGTTTTACGCAACTTTAATACAGCTCGTATTGAAGAAGCGATCGAGCGGAACCAGGGCTCCAAAGTCTTTGCCAGAGATCTGTCTGCCAGAAAGAGCCAATATTGAAGCTGAAGGCCTAATGTAGTCGCATCGTTTTCAGGACACCGGAGATTTAAAGTGATATTGAGAGATTATATAGGCACGTACACGTCATCGTTGGACCACTGATTGTTGGAGACACATGCGAGTGTGAGTAACAATTGAAGAGCAATTCCTATCCGGCAATATTCTGATGATATCCAGGACGTCAGTCTAAGCGATATTAGAATGGCTCTCCAGCACCTTAAAAACAGCAAGGCCTAAGGTGAGGATGAAATTACGGCGGAGCTTCTGAAAGCAGGTGGAACACCGGTATTTAAAGTCCTTCAGAAGGTCTTTAATTCCGACCTCCATGGTGGCACTACTCCAGAAGTGAAAAGCAGAAGTGTGGTTATTTTAATGATTTCTTAAATTTACGCGAACACTACACATTGAATAAAACCATTATTTACGGATTTTATCGCGTTTAATTACTTTAATTTATTTTTATTATTATCCCGACGTTTCGAGTGCTTTACAGCACCCATGGTCACGGGGGGACTGAGATGTTTGACGTCCCAATGTCATAGTTAGTCCGGCTACCTTCAGTTTTTTAATAATCGGACCAAAAATTAATATTAAAAAACTGAAGGTAGCCGGACTAACTATGACATTGGGACGTCAAACATCTCAGTCCCCCCCGTGACCATGGGCGCTGTAAAGCACCCGAAACGTCGGGATAATAATAAAAATAAATTAAAGTAATTAAACGCGATAAAATCCGTAAATAATAGTTTTATTCAATGTGGTTATCTTATTCTTCAAGAAAAACGACAACACTCTTTTGAAGAACTACACACCGATTTCCCTTCTGAGCCACGCCTACGTGCTGTTTTAAAGAGTAATTACGAATCGTCTTGTACGCAGACTTGACGAATTCCAGTCTCCCGAACATGCTGGTTTCCGAAAAGGCTTTATCACCATACATACACATACATACATACATACATACCCTTCTGTAAATTGTACAGAAGACCTATGAGTACAATCTGACACTTTGTCTGGCGTATGTGGACTATGAGAAAGCCTTCGATTCCGTAGAAGTTGCTGGTGGTGCTGCAGTCCCTTCAGCAGTGCCAAGTTGACTTTCGGTATATCGAAGTGCTGCAGTTTTTGTACAGGAGGGCTACGATAGTACAAAGTCGCAGTACGAAATCTATCCAACTGCAGAGAGATGTATGACATTCTGACCTAAAATCCCCAAAATTTTTCGCCGCTGAATTGAAAGACGTTTTCAAGCTACTGGATTGGAAATGTACGATACGGTATTGACATCAAAGGTCAGTACACCACTAACTTCGATTTTCCGACAGTATAGTCCTCCTGACAAAATTGCTGGAGGATCTAAGCACAATTCTTAATAGTGCCTCCCTACGTATAGGTCTTAACCTCTCAGTCTCTAAGCGGTCGAATCTGGCCGCGGCGATATTCCGTCAAAATTCAAGGGGTCGAATTCGATCGCGCACTCCTACAGCACTTTAAACCATTCAACATTCAACATTTCTGTGAAGAAGTTAAGCATTATAGAATCAACAAGAATTTTTTTTGTAAATAATTTTAATTATTATATATATATATATATATATATATATATATATATATATATATATATATATATATATATATATATATGAGTAAATATTAAATAAGTAAACTTTTATGCACGCTTTACCAAAGTGCTTAACAGCCTTTTGTCCATTGTGAATAGGACACACGCACATAACGGTTGGGTCATGCCTATTCTCATGTATACCTTTGGCATACTCAGGTGTACTCAGACTATCTACCATGACGTCCCATAAGATGCATCATCCGAGATCGTCGTTAATGAGGCTGTTCTTGCCACGAAAACATGGTGGGTGTGGGCGTTCTGAGCACGCTAACCATGCATAATCGCGAAGTGTGCAGCCTCCGTCATTACTTCCTGGCGATATCAGATGATCCATTCTATAATGACGTCATTTATAGTGATAAAGGGCTTACCCCTCCATCCTTAGCCAAAGAGCAATGGCAGAACCCGGCAGTAAAAAGCATTTCCGACCGGGAGACCGCACGGAAGGAGAAGGAGCTCCACGGGAGGTACTACAGGGCTCTACATGAGCTCTTCTTAGATACAGTTGCCTCCCTCAACTGGCTACATTTCGGTGACCTCTTCGGGGAAACCAAGGGTTTTGTCTGTGCAATACAGGATCAGGTTATTAAGACCAACTATCGGAAATACATCCTAAAGGATGGCACCGTCGAAGTCTGTCGAGCTTATCGCCATCCGGGGGAGTCTCTTAGGCATATTATGTCCGGTTGTTCGGCGATTTCTAACTCTGAGTAATTGCACAGCCACAACCTAGTAGCCAGAATTCTACACCAGGAGCTTGCTCTAAAATACGGTCTCGTGGATCGGAAATTGCCGTATTACAAGTACTCGCCGGAAGCTGTGCTCGAAAATGACCGCGCCAGGCTATACTGGAACCGGGCCATCATCACAGACAGGACTGTTCTTGCGAATAAGCCTGATATTATGCTGATGGACCGGGCACAGTCAGGGATATTTTTGGTCGACATTACCATTCCGTATGAAGAGAAACTCGTGAAAGCCGAAACAGATAAGCGAAAAAAATATCTGGACCTGGCTCACAAGGTGACCGACATGTGGGGTGGTCTGCCGACCGAAATTATTCCTGTAGTCGTCTCTGCGAATGCGCTAATCCCATTCAGCCTCTCGGGTTATCTGAGGCGACTGGGACTCCGTGACAGACCGCTCCGTGCTCAAATGCAGAAGGCAGTGCTCCTCGATACCGCCCGCATCGTCCGCCGCATTTTAGCATTATAAAATCTATACAAAATTCTCTATATTAAAGTCGGGTTTTAGTTTATTACAAAAAGACTATTGTATTTTGATAAAAAAAACAAAACATACCAAGCGAATGTCGGCAGCGTGAAAATAAAATTATTTCAATATATATTACTCAAAATTATTTACGTAAAAAAGATTTATTATATTTACACAAAAACTTTAGTTACAATTTTATAATAAAACACTATACTAAAACACTAGAAAAATCCAAAAATCAACACAATAACATTCACGCGAAAATGGCGTACGAAATGAATGTAGATTATAAATAGTTATCCATAGCATAACTATTTTTATTTCACTAGAGGATAGAAAATTTTATATTGATTTTACAATTGAATAAAACTATTATTTACGGATTTTATCGCGTTTAATTACTTTAATTTATTTTTATTATTATCCCGACGTTTCGGGTGCTTTACAGCACCATGGGTGCTGTAAAGCAGTAATTAAACGCGATAAAATCCGTAAATATTAGTTTTATTCAATGTGTAGTGTTCGCATAAATTTAAGAAATCATGATTTTATAATGCCAAACTTTTTCATGGAAAGGTAGTCTCTAAATATGAGTTTTCATGGTTTAAAATGCTGCGGGTGTACGCGGTCAAATTCGACCGCTTGAATATTGACGGAATAGCGCCACGGTCGAATTCGACCGCTTAGGGATTGAAGGGTTAAGTGCTACGGGTGGGTGCGGTCGCATACGACCGCCCGGAATTTGCCGGGCACATGCGACTGCATGGGCTTTTTATTGGGATTGATTGATTTATTGGGGTTAGGATGAACATGACCAAAATAAATTACAGTACATGACACAACTATGCTGGTAGTTTTTAGAGCACTACGGTCGAAGTTGTTTATGAGTATATTTACCTAGGATTAATAGTCCGACTAAGTAACTCCAACTTCGACCGAGATGTTCTCGACAGATTAAACTCCGTTGGGCAGAGTTCGGGAAATTACAACACATCTTCTCGTCAGGTATCTCAAAACCTGAAAACGAGATTGAACAACCAGTGCGTGTTGCCAGTGATGACTTATGAAGCTGAGACTTGGTCTTTCACTGCTGGTTGTATAAGGAAGCTCAAGGTCGCTCAGCAATCTTATTTAGACACTAGCCTCCATCAACAAATTATGTTTTTTGTGTTATTTTAGGAACTTTCAACAAGGTCAAATAGTTTGTGTTTGTTGTTCACTATTTTTAGACCTTTTATTATTTTTATTATTAAACTTTGTTAGTATTTTACTAATACTTGAACACGATGGGATGATGACATAATATCCAAAATATACAGCATTTAAAAAAATATATTAAAGAAATGTCGTTCCTGTTTTTTGTTCCTGTTCCATATTTATTTATTATTCATTTATTGTTCCATATTTAGCTTATTTTATTCAGCGTGCTGTTTCCCCTCGGCAAAAAGTAAATAAAATGTATTTGCAGTTGTAAGCGGTATCAATTTTTATATTATTTTTATATCAGTTCTGTTAATATATTATCTCAAACATTTTTTGTAAAAATATACACACAAATGGTAGGTATATAAAATTAGTTTAATTAAATGTGTATATTCAATATCGAGCCTTACACAACGAATTAAAAGCAAAAAACGGTTTTATTTATACTGATATTTTTCTTTATACATTATGCGTTCAGTTAGTGCGAGTGAGAGAATAATATATCAACAAAAACCTCGATAGCCACGCGACGGCTGCTGTTTGAATCGGTAAACGTGTTTGGCATTTGATATCATTAAAGGCTGGTATAATTTATTGTGTTAATTAACAGTGTAGATATTTATTCCAATTGATGACTAGCTAGCTATGAATCATTATTGTAATTTATTTTAGACTGTGATGCAGAATGACGACCACATTTTTTTTTACAAGTTGCGAGGATTTTTTTAGTTCGTGTCCATTCCACACTCGTTATTTTGATTGCCATAGGCAACTTAAGTCGTTAAACTTTTAGCCCATGTAATTTTACAATCACGATGAAAAATATTATATTTATTCGATTAATTAATCGAAGTTTTTTTCATAATAAACACCTTCCTTAGGGTCGTAGGGTGAAATATTACAACTTTAGTATTAATATTTTTTTGTTAATTTGCTTTGTTGAGTTTTCATTGCAAATGCAAAGTACAGATCTAAAAAAAAATTCTAATAATTTTAAAACTAATTAAGAATCTAACTGACAACAGGAATATAATACAATTTAAGTTTTAAGAACTTTTAACGTGATGAAATAATTGATGTTTATTATGTTCAGCAAATCCATATTATTTTAAATATTGCTTCGTTGCGTCAGTGCAGACAGCGCATTGCCAAGAAAGGTCAGCGACGTGTTCCGGCAAAATTGAGGGTGCAAAGTCCCGTTTATATAATATGGTCATACCATAAGAAACGATGCTGTATCAAGGCATCTCCCGTTAATTGACACCCGTAAAGGTATGATAACAAACAAAGGAATGCGCATCCGCTGCCTGCAAGTCACCAGGACACGTGTAAAGCTGGCATTGGATGCGGCGGCGTGCGGGTCGCTCTCCTATAACGAGGGACAGCTTGACCATCTAACTACCTTTAACATGCATCATTGCCTCCAGTAGATATGGTTTCGGCCGTGTTTACTTAAAACAACTAATGGCATCCGCTTCTGCTGGAGTATATCACATGCATTGGATACGTTAGAGTTGAACTCAAAACTACTTATTTATACAATTTAGGTTTGTTTAAAGCTTTAATGAAGTATAACAAAATCTACAATGGTCTACAAATGAAGTGAATATTGCGGGTGTATTTTCGGTGTCGCATTGTGTTATTTTTTTCAAAATAATAAAGCCTAGAAGCCTTATAGGAGCACGAAAGTGAGGCAATCGGACTTAGCCAAAACGAGGTGTTCGATTGAAAAGCGGTTTACGGCATCTGAAAGAGCCTTACTGAACTTAGATTCCCTGAGAATTTAGACCGAATCGGCACCGTGGATTCTGAAAAATAAACCTCAAAATTCAGGTTTATCTAATCTCAAAAAAATGTTTTTTTTTATTACTTCGATACGCTTCTTTTGATCAATTCTATGATCTAATCAGCTCTTTTGCATGAAAAACGATGTCGATTGCTGCAAACTTAATCGAAATTGATCCTTCGTTCCAGAGACATCGTTGTCGAAAGAAATCTCGAAAAAGTGTTTTTTTTTTTCAAAATAATTTGAAAAATTTTACAATTCTATCCTGAGCTCGAAAACGTCGCAGGTGAAGTTTGAAGCGCTTTACATTTGAAATTAGGATCAAACGTATTTTTTATATAATGATACTATCGAATTTTGAATCTTCTGTCTTCATCGGTTATACGCGCTGTCTTAGGCAATATTGTTCTGTAATTTGCAATTTAATGTTTTCTTGTGTTGTGAATAAATTATTAGCCTGTTCCGATTTGCTACCGACGTTCTTGTTTAGAGATGATTGCTACAAGAAATCGAGTTAAATATTTTATACTTTTTGCATTACGTACAATTAACTTGCTATCAGGAAGTGAACATAAATATAAATTGTTTACGAAGGTCTATTCGTCAAATAATATATTCTGTGTCCTCTCTTTTTCTTAAATTACTAGCGGATATCTAAATGAAGTGATTATGGGTGCGTTTGGCAGAAAAAAGCGCTAGCAAGTGCTTACAAGCGCTGAAATAGTTTTCGGCCAGGACACGATTGCTACTTCAGTAGCGCTGACACAATCCGCCATTTTGCTTATTTAATTTGTTTGTTTTGAAGTAGAGTTTATAAGTTGTTTTGTGCAATATTAGTTTATAAGTAATATATTAACATGAATAAACATATACATGTTATTAAAAATTCATGATTGTTAAGTTTTTTAATATGAATACTTTACAAACATATATTTAAATTAGGTTAGGTTCTCCGGTTAAAACTAACATCGTGTCCTGGAGGAAAATAGCTACTTACGATTTGACAGCGCTTACCGCTAACGATCGCCATTTTGCTTACAAGCAAAGTAGAATTGACTTATTTTAAATTCCTGACGTTTCGGGTGCTTTACAGCATCTATAGCCACGGGGGGGGGCTGAGATTTCCAATGTCATAGTTAGCTCGGCTACTTTCAGTTTACGGTCCAATCTACGCAGAACGAGCTAACAGTATCGTGAAGTCTTGCAGTGGTATGCTTGGGTTTCGATTGGCCTTGCCGTTACCATGGTCGCCACCGTAGTCAGGAATAGAGGGGCCGCCGGGAACTGAGGGCCGTTGCTCATGGGGGGTATTTTGCCATAATTGCCACGCTTGGCGAGCGCATTGACAACTCAGTTTTTTTTATATAGTTGCTTTTATCAAGAAGATGCTGCTGCCCATCTCCTGCCTGTTACCCCCTGTCGCCTTTTACGACACCCACAGGAAGATATGGAGTAGTGTATATTCTTAACCGCCACTTGTTTAATAAGATATCATGACGGAATGAACAATAGTTCAATAACAGTACAAAGTTATTTCATTATAAGTAGTTCTTGAGTTAAGCATCTCTGGAGAGACAAACAAAGTATTAAGTTTACTAATATGTTATGGCTCTTGCCTACAGTCCTAAACTTTTGCTAAGAATTGTATTATATTATATGTACCAGTGAACTAAAGCAATAAGTGGTTAGTATACTCTGCTATAAGTATCTACTTATTGAAACGAGGTATTCCTTAAAACAACTCTTATTAGACAGTGAACTTGAATCAAGTTCAGTAAATAGAAATTTCAAGTCTTTACGTTCATAAAATATTGTAGGTACGCTAATTTAAAAAAAATTAAATATTAATTTTAATTTTTTAAATTATTTTTTTTCCTATTTGTTTTGATTTTATCGATTGCACAAGAAATTGTAACATGGCGTTACGAAAAACCCTAGAGCTTCTTTACCTTCTATGAGAAGGTCTTGTTTTTGCAAACCTTACGTGGTAGAGCCATGCTGCACCTATATTGTCGTTGCAGTACCTATGGGTCGGCTAGACCGGGGTAGGACCGCGCTCTCACAGAACACCAGGGTAAAGTATCAGCTTAACGCACCTGTGTTTCGTATGATGAGGGTAGAGAATAGGAGACCCTTTTTACTGGAGAAGAACTGGAACTACTTAGCTGCATTTTGATTCTTAATTAAAGATAAATGTAGATGTCTATATGTCATAGTTATAATCATTTCGCTGCATTCTTACCTACCTCTGTTTTATTCCTTAGACGTTGCATTGGGCAAAGTTCGGTTAGGATGAGAGATGCCTTTTTGTTACTATATTAAACTTGTTCTTGATCAGGGCCGGAATAACCCAAAGGCAAAGAAAATATACACTACGCGAATCAAAGGCAAAGAAGGCAAATTCCCATAGCCCTTGCGTCGCTTGTGAGCCCTGTGGTTTTCGAAGAAGCGTATTTATGTTATATTTCCGTTATATATAATATATATAACGTAAATATGCTTCTTATACGCCTACAGGAAATAGAAGAAATATAGAGGAACTCAACACTCACACTGTCTGGGCCTCCTACATGGCTTACGTAGTTCAATCCAGTCCTGCTTCTTCTGCCTGGCTAACATCTTCTAACTTGCTATCAGGAAGTGAACATAAATATAAATTGTTTACGAAGGTCTATTCGTCAAATAATATATTCTGTGTCCTCTCTTTTTCTTAAGTTACTAGCGGATATCTAAATGAAGTGATTATGGATGCGTTTGGCAGAAAAAAGCGCTAGCAAGTGCTTACAAGCGCTGAAATAGTTTTCGGCCAGGACACGATTGTTACTTCAGTAGCGCTGACACAATCCGCCATTTTGCTTATTTAATTTATTTGTTTTGAAGTAGAGTTTATAACTTGTTTTGTGCAATATTAGTTTATAAGTAATATATTAACATGAATAAACATATACATGTTATTAAAAATTCATGATTGTTAAGTTTTTAATATGAATACTTTACAAACATATATTTAAATTAGGTTAGGTTCTCCGGTTAAAACTAACATCGTGTCCTGGAGGAAAATAGCTACTTACGATTTGACAGCGCTTACCGCTAACGATCGCCATTTTGCTTACAAGCAAAGTAGAATTAACTTATTTTAAATTCCTGACGTTTCGGGTGCTTTACAGCATCTATAGCCACGGGGGGGGGGCTGAGATTTCCAATGTCATAATTAGCTCGGCTACTTTCAGTTTACGGTCCAATCTACGCAGAACGAGCTAACAGTATCGTGAAGTCTTGCAGTGGTATGCTTGGGTTTCGATTGGCCTTGCCGTTACCATGGTCGCCACCGTAGTCAGGAATAGAGGGGCCGCCGGGAACTGAGGGCCGTCTATTTGCGTCGTTGCTCATGGGGGTATATTGCCATAATTGCCACGCATGGCGAGCGCATTGACAACTCAGTTTTTTTATATAGTTGGTTTTATCAAGAAGATGCCGCTGCCCATCTCCTGCCTTTTACCCCCTGTCGCCTTTTACGACACCCACAGGAAGATATGGAGTAGTGGATGTTCTTAACCGCCACTTGTTTAATAAGATATCATGACGGAATGAACAATAGTTCAATAACAGTACAAAGTTATTTCATTATAAGTAGTTCTTGAGTTAAGCATCTCTGGAGAGACAAACAAAGTATTAAGTTTACTAATATGTTATGGCTCTTACCTACAGTCCTAAACTTTTGCTAAGAATTGTATTATATTATATGTACCAGTAAACTAAAGCAATAAGTGGTTAGTATTCTCTGCAATAAGTATCTACTTATTAAAACGAGGTATTCCTTAAAACAACTCTTATTGGACAGTGAACTTGAATCAAGTTCAGTAAATAGAAATTTCACGTCTTTACGTTCATAAAATATTGTAGGTACGCTAACTTAAAAAAATTAAATATTAATTTTAATTTTTAAATTATTTTTTTTCAATTTGTTTTGATTTTATCGATTGCACAAGAAATTGTAGCATGGCGTTACGAAAAACCCTAGAGCTTCTTTACCTTCTCTGAGAAGTGTTTCGTATGATGAGGGTAGAGAACAGGACACCCTTTTTACTGGAGAAGAACTGGAACTACTTAGCTGCATTTTGATTCTTAATTGAAGATAAATGTAGATGTCTATATGTCATAGTTATAATCATTTCGCTGCATTCTTACCTACCTCTGTTTTATTCCTTAGACGTTGCATTGGGCAAAGTTTGGTTAAGATGAGAGATGCCTTTTTGTTATTATATTAAACTTGCTCTTGATCAGATCCGGAATAACCCAAAGGCAAAGAAAATATACACTACGCGAATCAAAGGCAAAGAAGGCAAATTCCCATAGCCCTTGCGTCACTTGTGAGCCCTGTGGTTTTCGAAGAAGCATATTTACGTTATTAAATATAATATATATATATATATATATATATATATATATATATATATATATAACCTAAATATGCTTCTTATACGCCTACAGGAAATAGAAGAAATACAGAGGAACCCAACACTCACACTGTCTGGGCCTCCTACATGGCTTACGTAGTTCAATCCAGTCCTAGAGTTAAGATGGTCTAAAAATGCAGTTACTTTATCTACCTTTCGATACCATACCATCTTAACTCTATAAATACTAAAATTCATTTCACAATGGAGTTAGAGGCAAACAATTCCTTAGCTTTTCTAGATGTGTTAGTAATTCGGAATCCTGATAACACCTTGAGCCATACTGTGTATAGAAAAAAGACTCATACAGATAGATATTTAAACGGTGATTCTCACCACCATCCTTCACAGTTAGCTACCGTGGGTAAATCTTTGTTTCAGAGAGCACGAGGGATCTGTGACAGTAAACACCTGGCTGCCGAGCTCCAACATATCAAGCAAGTTTTGCATGACAACAAGCTTCGGGTCCCGCGCCTACGTCACAGAGAACGAGTGAAGCCGGCCACAGTCGAGCGTGTACCTGCTGTACTGCCGTATGTTAGAGGACTCACTGAAAAGATTGGCTACATCTTGAAACGCTCTTCCATCAAAACATACTTCAAGCCGCCGAAGAAGATTGGTCAATTTTTACCATCAGTCAAGTGTAACGTCCCTCTGCAAGATGCAGGAGTATACAAGCTTGATTGTGAATGTGGTCTCTCCTACATAGGACAAACTAAAAGATCAATTAAAACCCGCGTCAAAGAACATATAGCTGATGTGAAGAATCGACGCTCCGGGAAGTCTGCAGTCTGTGAACATGTACAGGATCGCCCCCGTCACTACATCAGATTTGATAGACCACAAATCCTCGCTAAAGAACACCGATTCCTTCCAAGGATGATTCGCGAGGCTATTGAAATCAAAAAACATCCTAATTTCAATAGAGAAGATGGCTGGGTGCTACCATCTGCTTGGGATCCTATAATAAATAAAATTAAATCCCAACCCAAGCATACAACTGCAAGACTCCATGATACCATAAGTTCATACTGTGTAGATCGGAACAAAAGTTAAATTTTAATCTATGGTAACCGCGGTTAACTATGACAGCTGGACGTTGAACATCTCAGTCCTTCCCGTGACCATGGGTGCTGTAAAGCTCTCGAAACGTCGGGTAAAAAAGTTAAATATACGCGATAAATTCCGTAAAAATTAGTATTATTTCAATTAATTACTTTCATTTAACTTAAAACCAACGAGAGTCAACATTTGTTTTATGCACTTCGTTTTTATTTTATTTTATAGTATTTGATTTTAATACTGATGATCAGTTGCAATTGGACAAACATTGAAACACGAAACGTTTTATATATTGTATAAGAATAAAAATTCATTTTATAAATTTTTACAATTTATTTATGAGATTTATTACATTTTCTAATATTTGATTTAACATACATCAGTTGCAAATGGACGAACATTGAAACACGGAACTTTTTATATATCGTATAAAAATAAAAAATAATTTTATAATTTTTTTGCAAATTATTTATGAGATATCTCCAGAAATAAACGGTTTAAAAAATATATTCAAGAAAACCGTTATGTAAATGTTTGTCGCCAAGTTGTCTAAAAAAACAGTAACTTATGCAAAAAGCTTAACTCCACGGTCACTCGTAAGTCATGTGTTCTAATTAATTGTAATTTGTTCCTAGAAACTTGAAAATAGAAAATCGCAGCTGCAACGGGTACTGCTATCAACTTCTGTCGCGTTGAAACAAAAACGTCATGAAATCTAACTATAATACTTCTTGTTATAATTACGATTCTCGTTTTATTAATTTTAAAAACTATTTTATACAATTTAAGCTTGTTTAAAGCTCTAATGAACTTCAAAATCTACAATGGTTTTTTTATGTATAGAATAAGGGTTACAAACGAACACATAGTCCATCTGATGATAAGTGAACATGTACTTTTAAGTTTTTTCTATAAAATAAGGGTCACTGTTTAGCAGAATGTTTAAGTGGAGCTGTGGTCTATAGACACCTACATAAGGACTAAGATAGAATGCCTCGTTACCAGTGTACCAGAAGTTTTAAAGAAATTATACTTGTTTAATTTATGATTCATATAATTTACTTATGCAGCTCTGAAAATAAAAATATAAATAAACAAATAATAAACTAAAAAACGCAAAGGTTCGATTATTTGTATATTTTTACCGATTATTCGCATTAGTACGAATTTGAATCATCCAACACTGCGGTAAGGTGCATAACGACATATTATTAAAACAACGATTAAATTTGATTCTATTTTTTATATTTTGCTTTTTATGAAAGATTCGAATTTAAACTAGCGATAAAGAACTATAGATGTTCTAATGTAATAAAGATAGCTTCATATTTCTTTGGATTTACGTAAAACGTTGTCTTAAACCACGTGAATACTCTTGTACAAAGTTATTGCGGAAAGATTAATGTGTAACGTAAAAAGTTATTTCTTAGATTGGGTTGAGTATAATTTCTCAAACATGTAGGTTTCCTCACAATGTTTTCCTTCAGCGTTACACGTAGTATGTTCTTTATATAAAATACAAAATAAAATACTACCTTCGTATAATTGCCATATATTATAGTGAAATAAAACAGATTTTTACGAAATAATACCAGATGTCCCTAGCTGGAAGAGAGGTAATTTTATCTATCACAGAAGGCAACTCTTTAATGATGATGACACAGAACAGTGTCATTATCATGAAAGAGTTGCGTTTTAAATTTCTAAAATTATAGCCTAGTGTATACTTATACACTAAACCTAACTAGTGTTTGTTTGTTTATACACTAAACAACGCCTCAGTGCTGTGTTATTTACTTTTTTGCACATTATTGACTTCTTTTTAATTCTTATACTTATAGGAATATCCGTAGTGTGCTTTATTCATTTCTAATCTAATTAATATGAAATATAATATAAAATATAAGTAATATTTCAGAATTAAATATGAATCTTCACACATTTCTGACAAACTAACTTCCCACGCCGTTAAAATCTGTCAAATATTACACCTCATTCCAAATGGCGTAGGCCTAGCGGCAGAAAAAGTTGTGGAGGCCTTGTTAATCGCGCTTAATTTAAAATATTTTAACTTTTATAAGTCAGAAAGGCAGTGTATGGTGCCCATGGTTACAAGGTTACAAGGATATTAAGGTTTTCGACGTCCTGATATAATAGACAAAGATGAATGAACTAACGAAGGCTAGTTGGGTCGATTAACACAGAACATACATTTTAAATTTTTAATTCCCGACGTTTCGCGCGCTTTACGGCACCCACGTTCACGAGGGAGACTCAGGTGTTAGATGTCCTGTTATCATAGAACGAGCTTACAGTAACTTGAAGTTTTGCAGTAGTATTCTTAGGTTCAGATTTATTTTATTAATTATTATAAGATCATAAGCAGGTTAGGTGTGTAAGATATTAATACGCCCGTGCGACTTTTGTATGCAGATAATAATAAAAATATTGATCATAAGTTTCATTATAGTCATATACACTATAGTTTAATTAAATCCTAATTCGAACTATTGCATTCTTTATTTTACTTAGAATTATTTGAAACACTTTGAAGTTAAATATTACTAAAACATGGCAGTGACGTGAGTAATTAATGATACGTTCATTAGTAATTGTCAACCGCATGCAACGTGGAATAAGTTTTGTTTTGACGTATCTAAGGCCATTATTTATAAAATACATTTTCACATATTTCAAAATAAAATGTAATTATATCAATTAACTTTTATGATTCTTTTCGATGATGATCTTAAGTAAGATTTTTTAAAAAAATTCAGGTAAGGGTATTTTAAAACCGAGTCCATCTGATAATAAGTGAATACCGTGGCCCACAGATACTTTCATTTATCCTGTATACAAATCAATATGCAAATGAATTGTTTACCATACGGATTAAGGAGAAATGATGCTTCTTTACTTGTTAAAATTGTCTACAGTTCTCGTTAACGACATATGAAACATAACAACTTTATGTAGCTATTTTATTTTACACTGCTGTTCGCGCGCATAGTCCTTCTCCGGTTAAGACGACTAAGCTGCTACTGTGATATAGCTACAGTTTAGTAGCGTAAAATGATTAAGAGTATTTAATTTACACGAAGCTACTTTACGTTATACATATATTTTATAATATGATGAGATTATTCTAGATCTGTAGGCAATTATAACACTTCCTCAGCTTACACTGTATAGCGTGACACAAGACGAATTTATTCACGATCTACCGTGAACAATAGGTACTCTATGCTGTAATTCTCCGTGTTCCGTGCTGTAAATATACGCCACAGTATTAATATTTACAGTAGATCAACTTTATTGAATACTATATTATTTGAATTGTTACTTTTCGGCTTAGGTTGGATTTCTGTGTTTCGTCAGATTTACATTTTATTATTTAGTAGTTTACTTTTATTGTTGCATAATATGTAAATATCATATCAACTTATGGGAGTTCTGACAAGCAACTTATTTTGTTATACAAACAAAGGTAGGTTGTTTCGTTACCGTTTCAGCCTATTAAAGTCCACAGCTGATCATAGGCCTACCCCATAGATTGCCTCATAGGTGTGATATTTTCTATAGTTGCCACGCTTGGCAAGCGGGTTGGCACAAGCAGTTTTTTATTGCATTCTGCTGGTATCAGAAATATGCTGCCCATCTTCTGCCTCTGTTACACCCTGTTACCTCTTACGACACCCACGGGAAGATTTGGGATTAGTAGGTATTCTTACTCGCCACTACTTGATAACGAATAATAGAACAATTTTATTTAAAGTTTTTATTAAAAATTTTATTTAGTTGCCAGAAATAGTGTGTGATTCGCTCCGCTATTCCTGGCTACGGTGGCGAACATAGTAACGGCGGGGCAGAGAGGTTAATCGTGCATTCAACTCGGCTGGGCAACGCTCGGTAGATTTCGATACATCTTCTCGTCAGGCATACCTCGAAACCGATAAACTAGATTGTAAAACCAGTACGTGTTGCTAGTGATGACCTATGGATCTGAGACGTGGTCCTTCACTGCTGGCCGTATTTGAAAGCTCAAAGTAGCTTAGCGAGCTATGGAGAGGGCTTTGCTCTAAGTTTATCTGCGTGATAGACTTAAAAACGAGGATATCCACAATAGAGTAACTGACATTGCCCAACGAATTAGTATGCTGAACTGATAACGGACCGGTCATATAACACGAAGAACCGACAACCGATGAGGAAGAAATGTTGGTAATTATTATCTTCGTCTAGGTAATTATTAGAAAATAATTTATGAAATATTCGATTTGTTTTAATTTATATTTAATTAATCAATTTTTCTATTCAAATACCTTGACACCTATATTTTAATGAGGCACGTAGAAAAATTGGTAATTGATTAGGTTAACCAAATTCGAATATTATCTGGTATTTACCCATTTAATAAAGTGGAAAAGCAAAGACTAAAAAAATAAATAAAAAATAAAATAAATCTAAAATAAGAAGAAGGGATTCAAGAAAATAAATATATTCAATTCCAAACTTACTATGACGTATTTAAATAACGCAGGCAATAAATTTAATGTTTTGTGTCTATGGTTGTAGGAAAATTCGAGGTTCGCTTGGAAATATTTGCCGACGGATTGAAAACTACAGTTTTTAGATTTCGTGGATCAACGTTCTTACCATCTTAGACCGTGATTTATCATTGCTATGGTGGTCAAACGTTACCTTATATTTGTACAAAATGTTTCCTTGTGACCCTCTAATATACTCAGCTTTTTTAAAAGAATAATGATATTGGACTTGTCATTTTTTTCACCGGAGGAGACTCGCAAGTGAGATGTTCGGGCCGCGATGCCATCATTAGCTTCTGATATGCCCCAAAGAATTCAAATACGAGTACCCGAATTAAAACTAAAACAAATTTTATTGTTTGTATCATGAATTCTCATTAGCACCAATAAAATTGCAAATATAGATTTTAAATTTTGACTAACCACGTCAGCGGTATATGAGAAACTGGTTTATTGGGGCAGCGCGGCGGAGTCATCCTTGCATCTCAACCCTATCAAAAATGAAAGGTCAGTGCCCAGCAGTGCTACATATGTAGGCTGTTAGTCTACTTTTTATTTTATTTTATTTCTAATAATAGAAATATCAATACTAATTCGAATTTTCGTTGTAGTTCGGTTATTTTCAGCAAATATTATGAACTCGGCCGTATATTATGCACTCATTTATCATTAATTAAAGGCACCTTTGGGTCCATGAGTTCTTACCATCTTAGAGTGTGATTTATCATTGCTATGGTGGTCAAACGTTACCTTATCTTTGTAAAAAATGTTTCCTTGTGACCCTCTAATATACTCAGTTTTTTTTAAAAGAATAATGATATTGGACTTGCCGATTTTTTCACCGGAAGAGACTCGCAAGTGAGATGTTCGGGCCGCGATGCCATCATTAGCTTCTGATATGCCCCAAAGAATTCAAATACGAGTACCCGAATTAAAACTAAAACAAATTTTATTGTTTGTATCATGAATTCTCATTAGCACCAATAAAATTGCAAATATAGATTTTAAATTTTGACTAACCACGTCAGCGGTATATGAAAAAACTGGTTTATTGGGGCAGCACGGTGGAGTCATCCTTGCATCTCAACCCTATCAAAAATGAAAGGTCAGTGCCCAGCAGTGCTACATATGTAGGCTGTTAGTCTACTTTTTATTTTATTTTATTTCTAATAGTAGAAATATCAATACTAATTCGAATTTTCGTTGTAGTTCGGTTATTTTCAGCAAATATTATGAACTCGGCCGTTTAATATGCACTCATTTATCATTAATTAAAGGCACCCTTGGGTCCATGAGACCGAATATCGATAGAAATATGGCCATTTAATTACTCCCAGTAGTGCTGATTAACGATTTATTTGTAGGGTCGTTAGATGACAGTCAATAATATCATCTTAATATTCATCCTATTTTTAAATAATTATACCGGGGAGGATGAACAAACTAAAAGGTGCAAGTCGTCTGGCTGGCTGCGCTCGCAGTCACAAAATGGTTAATATATTCAAACAAATTCGGAGACTGCTGAGCACAGGCTTCTGTGTTCTGAGGTTTCAGGAAGTTCGCCTTGCTGCTCTACAGCATGTTCTATAGATGATATCATTAGTGTCGACGGATTTAAATATAATGTTTAATGTATTTTTTTTTCTAAATTTATTGCCTGTATTAGTTTTACTGGGCATAGATTTCAACACTCTCTTTACATAAAACTAAAGAGACAAAAGAAATTACAGTTCACCAGATGTTAAGCCGTGGTAGCTCAGTTGTTTATGTTTAGCGCTCGCTGTAAATTTCACAGTAGTTTGATTGCCGCCGGCACTAATGAAAAATGTTAATTAAAATGTTATGTGCTGATTTATCACGTGCTCGGTGATGAAGGATAACATCGTGAGGTAACTTGCATGTCTGAGAAATAAAAAAAATAGCCATTTGTCTTCATTTGTGGGTCTGTTTTCAATAATTAATTATAATGACGTAAAATAGCAGCGTAATGCTG
>CAJQZP010000373.1:0-20000 GCA_907164705.1 Parnassius apollo
CACAAATTTGTTGTACTGAGGCCTCCTACATAGATTTCCACAACGTATGGCCCAAAGCCACCAACATCCATAGACAACCTACTTGTTTTTTTAGTTCTTCACTCTATTTCATGAGATGCCCATAGACATATAAAGCTATTGTTGCACGAATAAGTCAACTAGCGCCATCTAGTGTCAGGAACGAGAGCGAGGGGAGCGTTGAGAAGTGACATCACGAATCACTCAACTGACAGCGCCTAGTCGAAACTCGAACGCTCGGTACCTTCCGCGTGTGTACTTGAACGTTCTGGATATTTCTTTGCTAATTTAAATATATAGGCGCTGCAAGATGCGATGGAGTTAGTGTTGATTTGGGCGAAACAAGCGAAGCTTCGGAGTGGAATTAAGTGAATTAGTGTGTTTAAATTATTAGTGTTTTAACTTTAATTGTGTAAAGTAAATTAAAGTGTTAATTTAGGTAATTTTATCGGCAATTTTTATTGTCACGAACCTCAAGCTCGTAACAATTGGTGTCAGAAGCGGGATAAAATCATGCCGATTTTACCTAAGGAGGAAACGGAGGGTGTCCGTACCCGAAGTCAACGCCAGCAGGAGACGGACCAACGAAGATTTGGTGGTGCGACGCCGCAGACGTCGGAGGGCCAGCCGCCAGCTGCAGGCCCGTCAGTAGCTCCTACATCTGCAGCACCCGACTTAGGTGCTCTGATGGTGATGCTGCAGGAGCAGGCTCGCCGACAGGAGGAACAGGTCCGTCGTTTGGAAGAGCAGCTGCGGGGCGGACAGGAGGAACAGGCCCGCCGATTAGAAGAGCAGCTGCGGGGCGGACAGGAGGAACAGGCTCGTCGGTTCGAAGAGCAGCTGAAGCGCGGACAGGAGGAACAGGCCAGTCAGTTGAAAGAGCAGCAGGAGGAACAGGCCCGCCGACACGAGGAACAGGCCCGCCGACAGGAGGAACAGATGCTCCTCATGAAGGACCTTCACGCTACCTTCGGGAAGGAGATAAAGGAGGTGAAGGATAGGGTTGCTCACCATGACAACCGCCTGTCGGAAGCTGAAAACCGAATCGAGAAAGCTGAAATCCGAATCGACCAAGTAAACAATCGGGTTGACAACGTAATGGCTGACATGAAGAAATCACTGGACGAACTCAAACTTGGAGATGGAGCTACAGCTCCCGTAGTAGCTACAACACCTTCGCTACGTGGGTTCAAGGTGCCACCGTTCGACGGTACCTCTTCCTGGTCAGCCTACAAAATCCAGTTCGAGGCTGTTATGAAGGCGAACGGCTGGAATAAAAGTCAGGCCATGACTGCTCTCACACTAGGCCTGCGCGACCAGGCCTTAACAGTTCTGGAAGCTCTCGGTGAGGAAGTGACTTATGAGCAACTCCTTGAGGCATTGGAGGCGAGATATGGCGACGCTCACCTGGAACACGTCTTTCGTGCGCAGCTTAAAGATCGTGTGCAGCGCATCAACGAAAACCTGCAGCAGTGGGCTCTAGAGGTGGAGAAGCTGGTGCGAAAAGCTTACCGGTCTGTACCTGCGCTCATTGAAGGGAACCTGGTTCAGACATTCATCGACGGCATCCGCGACCTTGAAGTCAGAGCTGCTGTGAGACTCGGGCACCACGACACGCTTAAGAACGCCTTGGCCCATGCACTGGAGGTGGAAGCCGTGCGGCAGGATCATCGTTCCCATCGCGTCAGGGAGGTTGCAGCAGCTACAGTCCGTGACCGCAGCAAAGGATACAGCCCTAGGTGCTATGGCTGTGGGGAAAAGGGCCATCTTCGATCCAGCTGCCCTAAACGAACCGTGGAAAGGAGAGTTGATCGATCTCGAGAGGGTAGTGCAGCTAACGGCACTGCCTGGCGGCGACAGGATCATCGTTCACCTCACGCTAGGGAGGTTACAGCAGTTACGGTTCGCGACCACAATAAAAGATACAGCCCTAGGTGCTATGGCTGTGGGGAAAGGGGCCATCTTCGGTCCAGCTGCCCTAAGCACACCCTAGGAAGGGAAGGTGAACGGTCTCAGAAAGGAAGTGCGGCTAACAGCACCGCCCAGCAGCAGCAGGAATACGACTTTACTATCAGACACTGCAGCGGGAAATCTCACGGCAACGCAGATGCATTGTCAAGAAGACCTTGTCCTGAAGATTGCAACCATTGTAGTAGGCAAGAGAGTAAGGAGGTGGTATCCGTGAGGATGCTCAGGACGGACCACCTCAGCAACGAATGGAAGGACAACCTACGACATGCACAGCAGGAAGATCCGGACATCAAGCCGATTCTGGGATGGATGAAGGCCCGTGCTACCAAGCCTAAGTGGAGGGACGTCTCAGCGATGAGTTCAACCACGAAAAGCTATTGGGCCCAATGGGACAGCTTGCTGATTCAGGATGGAGTCCTGTGCCGTAAATGGGACAATGGTCGAAGAGACAGCTGTCATTTGCAAATGGTTGTCCCTAAAGTTAAAGTGCCGGATATTCTACAGTTGTACCATAATGATTGTTCAGGAGGCCATCTGGGAGTTAAACGAACTCTACTGAAGATCCGAGAACGGTTTTACTGGGTCCACTGTCGAAACGATGTCGAGGACTGGTGTCGCAAATGTACAAGTTGTGCGGCTGTAAAAGGGACCTCAGACTCGTAGTAGAGGTGCATTGAAGTTGTACAATGTTGGTGCACCATGGGAGAGAATAGCCATTGACGTGGCGGGGCCGTTTCCGGAGAGTGAAAGCGGTAACAAGTATTTCATGGTTGTGATGGATTACTTCACTAAGTGGCCAGAAGTCTTCGCCATTCCAAATCAAGAAGCTTCAACAGTTGCAGATAAACTAGTTCATGAAGTCTTCTGTCGTTTTGGAGTACCTTTAGAGATTCACAGCGATCAAGGAAGGAATTTTGAGTCTCAAATATTCCAGGAAACTTGCCGAGTTATGGGTACTCATAAAACAAGAACGACTTCTTATCACCCGCAATCTGATGGAATGGTGGAACGATTTAATCAGACATTGGAGAGGTACCTAGCAAAAGTTGTAGACAATCGGCAACGAGATTGGGACAAGCACATACAACCGTTTTTGTTGTCATATCGAAGTTCTGTTCACGAAAGTACAGCAGTGACACCAGCCTTCGCAAACTTTGGAAGAGAATTACGGCTGCCTGCAGACCTGATCACCGGGATACCACCCGATGCTCCACGCAGTATAACCGATTATGCAAATGACTTGCGGAAAAAAATGAATGACGTTTATGAGCACGTCAGACAACCGGGCCAGCAAATGTCTGAAAAGATGAAAACCCGGTATGACCGCAAAATGAACAACAAAGGGTTCGACGAAGGTTCACTTGTGTGGTTGCACAATCCAGTCCGCAGCAAAGGGAAATCTCCTAAGCTTCAAGCTAAATGGGACGGCCCGTACCGGATTGTAACCAGGATCAACGATGTGACCTACCGGATACAGAAAGGCGCAAGAGGGACTCCTAAGATCGTCCATGTGGATCGCTTGGCGCGTTATTATGGGACCGATAATGCTCGGGACGAGCATGTCTTAGGAGGGGCAGTGTTGCATGAATAAGTCAACTAGCGCCATCTAGTGTCAGGAACGAGAGCGAGGGGAGCATTGAGAAAGTGACATCACGGGTCACTCAACTGACAGCGCCTAGTCGAAACTCGAACGCTCGGTGCCTTCCGCGTGTTTACTTGAACATTCTGGATATTTCTTTGCTAATTTAAATATATAGGCGCTGCAAGATGCGATGGAGTTAGTGTTGATTTGGGCGAAACAAGCGAAGCTTCGGAGTGGAATTAAGTGAATTAGTGTGTTTAAATTATTAGTGTTTTAACTTTAATTGTGTAAAGTAAATTAAAGTGTTAATTTAGGTAATTTTATCGGCAATTTTTATTGTCTCGAACCTCAAGCTCGTAACACTATCAACAGTATAGCGCACTGCACTTGACTTCACATGTCTATATAATATTTTTGTTCCTCAGACATGCAAGTTTGCCCGCAATAGTTTCCTTTATTGAGCAGAGCATGTAGTAAATCAACTTAAAATTGCAATTAATATATGGTGTCTGGGGAGATCGAGTCGCTCGCATAATGTGAAATTACGGCTAGCGCTTGTCCCTGAGTTGCATGTTTTATCAAAATATCTCCTATTGGTACACATAGATGATATGTAGTTGCCAATTCGCCTGCCAAGAATGGCATCTATGGCAAAACTTCCCTTACATAGGCTTATACTCAGCAATGGACTTTTGATAGGTTGTAAGTGATGAACACAAAATGTATATAGATAACGTTATTACCGAGAAATATTTATGCATAGACGTGGGTAAGCAATAGTCCTGTAAGTACACAAATTACAATTGTTCGTCAAAGCCTAAAAAAAACGAAAAAAAAATCTCTATAACCACCACCAGGATATTTCCGTGTGATTACCGGTCATACCTTGTAATTAAAACTTTTTATCCAAAGTCACTAAAATTATGAGTTAGTAGTAGTATAGTTTTCAAATCATTGACCTAAAAAACGCTGTAAATAAGGAAGCGGAATGTACGTGTCAAAAGTAATGTAATAAAGTTATCAGCGGCAAAAATGTCGGAAGACGTAATATGATTTATCTTGATACTGCAAACTAGGATATAAATTTAACTTAAATTAATGTTAAGATCTACAGATGTCGTAAAGCACTTAGTATCAAAATTTTAGGGTGAAAAAATTTCAGTAAGCAAATCTTAAAAATAACTATTTATTTAAATTTATTTTTTAATTGGATCTAATTAAACTATTTAAAAAAATTAAATGATATCATCATCATCATGAACTATTTATTTAAAAAATTTAATGATATAGCAAAATAAAAATGAAATGGACTCCACAATTAATATGAAACAGTATGATACAATTGACGGCTCCGTAGCGCAGTGCCGTAGCAATTGGTTGCAGAGTTGAGGGGCGCGGGTTCCAATTCCGTTAGAAGTCCGTAGTCTCTGTCTACCCCTCTGTGTGACGGGCGTGAGTGTTTATTTATGAATTGTATTGCCCACAAGTAATTGTTCCGTGTCTAGATTTTCGTCCTTGAGAAATTTATGTATGTAAACTGACGCCACCATACAGGATAAATCCTAGAGTGAGGGTTGGACTGTTGGTGAGGGAGGACTTTCGAACTTCTTAGGAACACAGAAAGACATGTTTAGAAGCAATTGGCTTCAATTCCGAACTAAAAATGGATAAGAATAACGATTAAAACTAAACAAACATGATAATAATCTATATTTGATTTGATTCTTAAATTAATGTATATTATAAATGTATATTTACGTAATATATTAATGATAATATTTATTATATCATATAAACATTATGTTGGTTTATTTACAACCTGAAGTCCTATTTGTGCTCTTTACTGCAGGGTTGGGTAGCACCTGCATCGAACTCTCATCACTACATGGGTTGTCTCAATAAGAATGCATAAAAAGCATTTAGTTCACTTTGTTATCGTTTTTGACAAAAGAAACGCAATAAAGGACAAGTCTATAAATATATAATGTGAACCACGAATTATGTGTCTATTAATGTAATTATTAGGTTAGCTAAGCAACACTGAAACTAAATAGTAATAACCAGTATTACTATTTAGTTTCAGTGTTGCTTAGCTTAACAAATGTGCTAAATTTATTAATTACGGTTGTTCGCCAAACTGTTTATAATATTTGTTAGCAAAATAAAGGCATTCATTTGTTTTGAATGCTTATTCCCAATAATGATCTACCTTAAATATTATAAAATATATATTAAACCTCCCTTAATTATTATTACCTGAAATTAAAATAAAAGTATTTATTTAAGTTCCCTTAAGTTATAGGAATAACTTATATATTCATTTGTAATATTATTTAAATGTACAACTATGTTTCAATAGTTAATATAAAAAATATCTAAGAGCTATTCGTTATGTGGTAGCAGCGTAAGAAAATCCATTACTCCTTCGTCTCATGGTTGTCGATAGAGTTGGCTATGGAAATTCTAAAAAAAACATATTATGGCTCCCAATGGATGGCGGTATTAAACCCTCTCATTTACTTTACCGTTACCGTTATAGCCTATTAAAGACCACTGCTGAATATAGGCATCCCCCCATAGATTGCTTCATAGATGGGATATTTGCCATGGTTGCCATGATTGGCAAGCGAGTTGCCAACTGCATTTTTTTAGTCGATATTAGGAATATGATGCTGCCCAGCTCCTGATTTGTTTTCCTGTATCGCCTCTTACGACACTCATGAGATTATATGGAGTATTGAAAATTCTTACACCGCACCGCCACTACGCAGTAACGTTTTTGTTTTGTTCTCTTTTATATTAGATATAAAATACCCAGACCGACGACGGGAAATAGCATCAAAGGTGAAGTGTGTCTTGTACTACGACCAACAATATACCTGCCATACAATTACTGAAATGTAGACCTAACTGTAATGCAAATAGGCGATTACGGACCGACAAAGGAAGACTCCCATGTTCAGCATTCCTCTCACGGACGGCTAAAGAAAGGACAAAAGCTATTATTTTTAGATCGAGAAGTGTCAATTATCCGTAAGTTTAATAATTATGTAAAAAGTAACAGTCTATTATACGTCTCAGAACTAAGCACAGATTTCCTCTATTTCTTAGCGGATATTTCGTCACAAATTAAATAATAGTTACTTATAAGTTTCTGACAAGGAAGAGACGCGCTACCTACTTTGTTTTATAAGGACAGTAATGGTAAGCTTAATTTTGATGTGAAGAGGTGGTTCATGACAGTAGCCGAACGGCGGATTATATAAACAGGATGAACTTAAACGTGAGGTGGTGACGAAATAAAATCCACTTCTCTAACTCATCCCGTGGGTCTATTAGGAGCCAACAGAGGGCAACTAAAACAGAAATTGTGCAGCAGTATTTTCTTCATAACAATTTAATCTTAATATATATAAATTACGTGTCACGTTGTTTGTCCGCGATGGACTCCTAAACTATTTAAGCGATTTTTATCAAATATGCGCACCGTTTGCAGTTTGGTCCAACTTGAGAGATAGGATAGTTTTTTTGCCCTTGAGTGGGCCAATATTTTTTTTGCGAATTTAAGGATTTTAGTAGGACATGACAAAGGGTCGTCGAAAGGGGCAGAACAACGTCTGCCTGGCAAGCTAGTAGTAATATAAAACTGTGGTTAGCAACCCGCCTTCCAAGCCTGGGAACTATGTTAAATATTCCGCGGATGAGCAAATCTACGCAGGCGGCCTTATTACAACGGTGGACATACAATATTTAATTTCTTAGGCCGGTTTTTTCGCGATACGTTACTTCACTAATGTTCTCGTAATAAATCGGTAATTAAAACTACCATTAATATTTTAACGATACTTATTTGTAACATGTATTTCGTTTGATCGTGACTGCCAGCGTTAAAGATTCAGGGCTTCTATTGCGAATCTTGGCATATTGAAGCGGCTTGGTTTGAATTAATTCTCTTGAATACATTATTCTAATCATTTCACGAACCTAAAATTTCACATCGAAAAATTTAACGTATACCAACTAATATATCTAAAATATATCAGCAACAAATTTTGGGAATGCATTTTGAAATCACTTCACTTCCGAGCTTACAACAGCTTAAAAGTTGCCTTAAAGGAAACTCTAAAGTTGTTCGAAACTAACACGAACTGTTCCTGTGACGTTTATATATGTAAGCAAAGCTCATTTGACTAAAAAGTTTTAGTAAATGCGTTACAGTTGCATTTTTTATATTGCTCTACATATTATAATTGGTACTCATAACTTTTAACTTATAACTGGTACTTTTTCTTCAAATGTACTTTTAAAAAATTCACTGTAGTCACTTAGAAAATTATTACGAGTACGTAAAAAACACATAATCTAAACCGTTGATGAACATTTTTCGTGTTGTTCAAATATTAATAAACGGTATTTAATCGATCCCGAATCATTGATATGATATGAAAATCATGTTTCATTGTTCTAGTGGTCGTGAACGCGGTTGCTGATCATGGGGATTCGGGTTCCCGGGTTGGACCAAAATCAATTATTAGTTTTTTTTCGGTCAAGAAATTCTCAGTAGCAGACCGTAGTACGGAAATTGGCACCGTTTCACTTCCGTGACTCGGAAACCATGTTAAGTGTTCGGTCCTGCGCCTAATCTCCCTCCGTTCATGTCGGATTACTGTCCATCGCACTATGAGAGTGAGGGAATATAGAGTGCAGGTGCGGGTTAAATAGAAGAAAAAACATTCCATCTTTTTAGCGTATAATCTAATGATCACAATTGCAAAAAAAAAGGAAGAATTAGATAAAAGATACGACTTAATTAATGAAGTTTGGATAATTACATTTCAGCTTGAATTAATCAGAAACTATTATGGTATCTATTAGATAAGCCTTATCGGTAGCCCTAAAATTTAATCTCCAAATATATCTACATATACATATACATATATATATATATATATATATATATATATATATATATATATATATATATATATACATATATATATTTTTATATAAGAAGGGGCAAACGAGCATGTGGCTCACCTGATGTTAAGTGACTACCGCCGCCCATGATCAACCGCAACACCAGGAGAATTGCGGGTGCGTTGCCGGCCCTTTAGAAAGGAGTAAGCTCTTTTCTTGAAGGTCCCCAGGTCGTATCGGTCCGGAAAAATCGCCGGTGGTAAACTATTCCACAGAGAGGTTGTACGTGGAAAAAAACTCCTTGTGAAACGTACAGTGGTGGACCGCCAAGCATCCAGATGGTGTGGATGGTATCGGGACGTTTGACGTGTAGTGCGTTCACGAAATTTGGCGGCTGGGATTAATCCGAACAATTCCTCAGAGCACTCCCCGTGATAGATGCGATAAAATACGCAAAGAGATGCAACATCTCTTCGCAGCGCCAGTGAATCGAGCCGATCGGAAAGCACTCGGTCGTCGACGATTCGAGCCGCTCTGCGCTGGATGCGGTCAAGTGGAAGAAGCTGGTACTGGGGAGCCCCAGCCCAGAGATGGGAACAGTATTCCATGTGCGGCCGAACCTGCGCCTTGTAAAGTTGCAGGCGGTGTGCCAGCATGTAATACTGTCCCGCTCTGCTGAGCACGCCAGGCTTTTTAGAGGTCAATTTGGCCTTCCCTTCCAAGTGACCATGAAACTGCACGTCACTTGATATGTCGACACCGAGGATTCCGATAATGGCTGAGGCAACGAGGGGAGTGCCTTGAAACTGAGGGGATACGACAAAGGGGTTCTTTTTAGCGGTTAACGCGCAAACTTGTGTCTTCTGGGGGTTAAACTGGACTAGATTTAGTCGCCCCCAATCCGAGACTCTGTCCAGCAGAGACTCGACTTCAGACACAAGTTTGTCCCGGCACTCGGAGACGTTTTCCCGAGAAATATTGGCTCGGCCGGTGTAAAGAGCATCACCAGTGCTGTCATCTGCATAGCAATGAATGTTATATATATATATATAGGGTGTGGCAGAAGAAGCACGAAAGTAGAGTGAATGCTGTAGAAATGCGGTCTTTAAGGAGTATGATAAGGTTGAATCTGAATGACAGGGTTAGAAATTGCGTGATAAGAGATAAATGTGGTTTGCAAGATGATGTTGTGACCAGGATTAAGAAAGGAATGCTTCGGTGGTTTGGTCACGTAGAAAGAATGAATGAGGAAAGAGTGACAAAGCAAATTTATATGGCAGATGTAAACGGCAGAGTCGGGAAGGGACGCCGTAGAAAAAAGTTTATCGACCAAATTGGCGATATTTTAAAAATGGGCCACGTTAAAAGTACCCTCAACCGACGAGCATGTATGCGTAGATATAATATGGATGTAAAGGAGGCGAAATACGTATGTCAGGATCTTGTCAAATGGAAGTCCTGACGAAGTAGTCTCTGCCTACCCCTCTGGGTGACAGGCGTGAGTGTTTATGAATTATGAATGTATATATATATATATATATATATATATATATATATATATATATGTATATGTATATATATATATATACCTAGTTTAATAGGGAAGATCAGAACTCGATTGGATTGAATACAAATTTAAAAGAATTTAAATAATTTTATATTTAATACTAGCGACCCGGCACGGCTTTGTCCAGGGAAAATTTTGTTTTAACATAAATATTCCTAACAAATAATGAAAGATCCTTGGCGGCAAACTTCTTTTCTTTTTACTTTCTATAAGCCAGTACTTGACCACAGTCCCACCTGGTGGTAAGTGGTGATGCAGCCTTAGATGGTAAATCATACTGTCTTAGCGTAACAAATGCATATTCACTCCTGCCCTGAAGACACCCAGATTGTATACGGACGGAAAGATAGACGCCGGCAAATTATTCCACTCCTATGCTGTACGCATTAAAAATTCAAAGTAAACCGTTGTGTTCTAATGCGTCGAATTACGACAGCAAAGGGGTGAATACCTGCCGTCTGCCTGGTTGCCGATGGTGGAAAGGAGAGGGAGGAATTAAAAAGTGCAAGGTTGATTTACACCAAATCAAGATCACCATTGAGCCTCTTAGCAAGTCTGTGCACTGAGTCTAACGCTGCCAGGTGGTATTTTGCAGCACCAGCTCATATGTGACAGCAGTACTCCATGCACGACTAGATTTGCGCTTTATATAAGGAAAGAAGCTGTTCCGGCGTGAAGTACCGCTGCACCCTTACAAGAACACCAAGTTTCCTTGCGGCTGCTTTAGTTCTGGACTCAAACACCTTTCCAACTTTTAATGCTCAAATCCGTTAAGAGCAAGAGCAATTTTAAATAAACACAAATCTTCACAAATCTTAAAATAGGAAGATACCGATCATAATGGTAAAAACTGCATGCAAATATATTATTTGGCTGCATCATTGCTCTAGCTGTAAACGCGACTGTTGATCATGAAATCCCGGGTTCAAATCCCAGGCCAGGCCAAAAACTCAGTTATTGAGTTTTTCCGTCAAGAAATTCTCTGTGGCTGTCTGGAGTCATGATCATGACGTTGGCGGTGTCACATCCCCATGGCTCAAAATTCCGATTCGAGATTCCAAAAGCAGCAAGTTCGTATAAAAGATTCCGAACGCAGCAAGTTCGTATAAAATCAATGAACCGTCACATACGAGGGCGACACTGAAAGTTTTTAGAACTGGCTACTTGTAAACGATATAATAAAGAAAATAGTTCAAATAAGATGGCCAAAATGTGCCCCAAGTTGTACAATAATAAGACTATTGCTATTAACTTAAATAAAATAAAAAAGAATTTTGAATAACTATTAACATTTCATAGTAGCTGTTGAAAAATAATCAAGTTTAAAAGTATTTAAAGTGATTTCTTCTCTTTGAAGTCACCTATAGCACCTTTAATGTGGCCATATAATACTTAAAAGATCAAAGTAGGGAAAAAACAATAGTTAAACTCATAAAAATACTTTATTTATGATATGTTATGTATAAAAATAAGCCTTCAATTAATGAATTAATAACATTAAAGGATTGGTTTTTATTTATTTGTTTAATACAGCAACAGCTTAAACACGTAGCGTTACATTATAGGATACGGTTATCTTATTCATGCAACACTGAATCAGTCCGTCAAGCATCAAAACAATCAAAGTGTCAATGTCAGACTTGATCTGATTCTCGTTTACCGGCTTACGCGCCGGTTCTCGGTATATGATATATGTACGCTTTTCCTTCGTATTTGTGTTTAATCGTATTTTACTTTTATTTAATAAGTGCCGTAGCTCCACGCGAGTGCTCCACTAATTATAAACGGTTTTATACGTAAGTTTAATTATTTTCTGTCTAATATACTTCGATCAATAATAGGTATGTTACAAAAACTAGTTACAAATAATAATTTCAAAGACTGAAAAAACTACTGTCCTAGTTTTTTTAGCTAAACCAGTTAGGATAAATCCTTATCATCATGCATATACATTATCCTACATAACACTCATGAATTGGAACTTTATTAATATCTACATTATGTAATTATGATAAAACCGACTGCCAAAATCAACTTTTTTAAATCTTCATAACTTTTGTCCACTACTGCGTAGCTACATGCACTTTTTTAATTCTTTATGTAGAAGATCTGTACTTTCAAATGACATAGATTTCATCTCTGTACAGTCTGGGGCACAGGTTCATACAATTTTGGCCATCTCCTTTCAAAAATGGAACTCTTTTTGTCATCTTCTCTCAATGTTATTGTGTACGTATTTTATAAATTTTTCATTTGTTGACGATTTAACGGCGAAATGGAAATTGTCTGTGTCACGTCATCATGAATTTACCGCGAGAAAAATTTCGTACAATGATTTTTTATGACTTTGGATGTCATTTAAGTCACTAAGAAAGTTATGATAGACTTGGCCTTACACGATAAGGCTCCATATTGTGCCATTGTTTGCAATTTTTTTTCACAGTTTAAACGTGATTGCACTAATCTCACCAATGATCTGCGTGAGGGACGGCCTTCTATGGCGACGACTGACGATAACATCAGTGTCATGCGGCGTATGATAGAGACTGACAAAAGTGTGACTTATCAGCAGATTCGGACAAGCTTACGTATTGGTGTGAGTCAAGTGCACAAAATCATCCATAAACATTTAGCGGTCAGGAAGATTTGTGCCCGGTACCTCATAATATGACAGAGGACCAAAAACTCCGCCGTGTTGACTGGTGTCGTGAAATAGTTCAAAGATTACTGCAGATGACTCAAGGGCTGTGTTCGACATACTTACAGGTGACGAAAGCTGGATTTATTGTTATGATCCTGAAACTAAGAGACAGTCTGCTGTCTGGATGTTTCCTTCCGAGGAGTTGCCAACTAAAGTAAAGAGAGGTCGAAGCGTGGGAAAAATATGGTGAAAGAACAGGTCATTACGCAACCATTGCTTTAGTGAATCAAAAAACAGTGACTGCAGAGTGGTAGACTAACAGCTGTTTGCCACTTGTCTTGGAAAAAGTTCGAGGGAAACGACCTAGCAATCGGATCCTCCTTGACCACGACAATCCCTCGTCGCACACCGCCAAGCAAATAATCGACTACTTGGCGACGTCAGACGTGAAATTACTGAGTCACTCGCCCTATAGCCCCGACTTCACATCTTACGAGTTTTATTTATTTCCGAAAATAAAAGAAAAACTTCGAGGAAAACGCCATATGGACGCCGAAGAAATAGTGGCTGCGTTTCAAAATGCCGTCGAAAAGACCCCGAGTAGGCAAGGTGATTTTCTCAGTAATATCATCGGACGCAGCGATGTATTGATTTAAATGGACTTTTGAAAGTGTGGAATGGAATTTTGAAAAGATGTAAACGTTTTTGATTTCCTAAGAACTTTGAGTGTCACCCTCGTATCTACGGTAGTTTTCTGTTCGAAACTTTGCAGACAAAACGGGATTCTGTATTTATGTGACCGACCTGTTTGTTCCATTTTTGGATTCCGAATGCAGCAAGTCCATTAATCAATGTCCCATCACACACCTGCGGTAGTTTTCCGTTCGAAATTTTGCGGGCAAAACTGGATTCCGTACGTACGTACATTTTATTTATTTAAGTATTTGTATAAATAATTTTAACAATAAACAATTTTTAATTTTAATTTAATTTTTAATTAAGTTTACTAAGATTTTACATACAATATGTCCTTTCAAGATATAAGCCTATACAATTTTTTTTTCACCTTCATCCCCTGATGGATTGAATAGTGGTAATATTTTCATAGCTCCCTTCTTTTAATTGAACATTAGATTCGCAATTCTCAGATTCTAACATTTTCCATATTAATCCTGCATATTATCCAGTCATGCTCTCATCATTTAATAAAAAAAAACTATTTTGATCTCCGAATCTTGGCTTAAGCCTTGTTTATACTACACGACAAATTCTCTTGAACGCTTTCAGCTAATTAGGACAGATCGTTTTATTCGGGTTGATGGAGGTGTTGCCATCTACCTTCGCTTGCACTTACCATTTACAAATATAAGTATGTCATCTGATCAAAGCTTTTAAGGAGCTGAACATTTTATGACTAGGCTCTTTTTTCTGATACCAAACTATTACTTGGCATATTTTGCATTCTCAGCCTAACAATTGACTACTGTTCTACATTTGAAAGTTTCTTAGACAAATATATTCAAATGTGTGCCTAAGATAATTTTATCTTAGGCTCCGCAGGTACCCCCCCGAACGGGTTCCCGCCTTGTCGTGGCGGGGGGGCTTAGAAGCCGTGGCTTGGTCACCCACGGCGAAACAAAGAGGAACCCATATGGCTGGTCCGAGGTGGAGGGCCGGCCCGAGGTGGCCACTCCGAGTGGGCTTGGGAAGCCCACTTCGGATGTGTGTTGGTGGACTGCGGTGAGAGGTGTGTCCTCCCCACCTACCGCTGCAGCCGAGGTGGAGTCGCGGAGGAAGAGGAGTGTTGGTATGGCGATGCGCCACTCGCCCTATCCTCCGCGACTCAAACGGGGCCGCACCGTTGATGCGGTGGTGGTGGGGCTGCGGGGGGAGAGGATTGTCGGTATTGCGAGGCGCCGCTCTCCCTACCCTCCGCAGCCGAATCTTGGTTGGCGGCGGAGCCATAGACCAGATCCGCCGCTGGGGTCGGGAAGGCTAGTACTTCTAAGTGCTTGTTTTTCCTGGCACCATGGCCTTCTTGCATTGGACCTGGGGGCGTCCGTTGAGCAGATGTGATTAGAGACCGAGAAGGAAGGCGCGCCATGTGTTCTGGTGCGCCTTACCTGTGAAGGAGAACGGGGAGGAGTATTCCGCTCCCGAGGAGGTGCTGCCATAGGGCGGCAGGCGCTGGTGGGGCTGCGGATATGTGCGAAAGTGTTCCCGTGGCCCTGCCAATAAGCGACAAAGGTGGAACACCATGGGGTTTTAGTCGGTGTGAGTCCGACATAACCCGTCCTTGCCCCCGCGAGGCGGGTATGCGTAGGCATTTCCCCATGTAAAAAAAAAAAAAAAAAAAGGCTCCGCAGGTAAGCGAGGTGAGTGTGTGGGGTCCTCGATCGAGTATCTCCGTAGATTAAGCAATTTCCTACCTATATAGGGCTGCCATCCGTCCGGGTTTCCCCGGATTTGTCCTAGGTTGAAAGACGTCCGGGGAGCGTCTGAGCGGGGTTCAAATTGTAGTCCGGGTGCAACCAGGACTAAAATAAAAGTCCGGGTTTTCGATCAGATCCCATTTAATTTTAATAACTGAGTAACTAATATTGGGTTTGTTTATCTTTTATTTAATACCGAAGAAGGTTGAAAAATAAAGCAAAATTACTCACTCTCACTCACTTGTCGTCACAAGAACGATTAAACACACTATTTCATGCAACAAAATAGGCTTAAAATTAATGGTTTATTCTATCAAGTACGGAGTAAAATATATTTTAATCAAGATGTAAGTAAATGAAAAAAGTATTGAAATGTCCGGGGTGAAAGCTCCAAAATCCGGGGAACTTAAGCTTCCGGTTCTGGGGGGCAGGTTTTAGAGATGGCAGCCCTATACCTATACCAACTAAAATTGCGCTTGCACAATCACTCCTTTTACTGATTCTCGTTAACGCTGATACACATGATTTCAATTTAAATGAGGAGTTGCTTAAACTTAATAAACTTGAGAGCATTTAGAACCTTTGGTTTACATTTGGACTCCAAAAATATGACCATGTTTCCGAATTTCGTGAAAAGCTCTAGTGGCTTCCGATCCATCTAGAACTTGTAAGAATACTCACATTCTTGCTCTTTTATACTGTGTTCTATTCAATCCCATTTTCCCTGCTTACATTAAAGATTGATTTAAGTTTCTTGCAGACACTCACAGAACACGGAATAAGACATTCTGTTTTCTATGCAGACACTAACTCTCGCTCCCTTCGCTATGATAAGAATTTCACCTTAAAAATTCCGTCCCATAATACTTCCTTCTATTCTAAATCCTTTTCTATTGAAGTTCTTCGGTTCTGGAACTCCTTATCTGTCTTAACAAACCTATCGATTAATAAGTTTTAAAAACTTGTATAAGAGTACTTTTTCCCTCCGTGAATAGTCATTCGTCTGTCTGTCATTGACATCGTTCACTTAAAAATTACTACTTATTTCGCCTAACGTTAAGGTTTATATTTCACGTACTTGTTTACTATTTTCTGCTCTTGTATACCTATGTATTTCTATATTTTTGTAATTGAAATGTCTGTATTCGAGAATGCAATTGTATTTTTGTTTACGTTTACGTTCACACATACCCGCCTTAAATAGATCATTATATCCTCTGCATTATGGTTGCCAGGTAGGGATCGCTTCTAAGCGATAAGGCCAACAATTACAACTACAATTAAACAACATTATGTTATGTTATGTATTTCTTTGAAAATTTCCTAGCGAACGTTTCTTATAAAAATTACAATAATTTTTTTTTGGCTCAAGATTAACTTTTCAACAATCTGTTGGAAAGGCTATTTATTGTATAATATTGACACAACATCATATTACGTATTTCAATCAGGGAGGTGACTGGGTGCTAACGCCTATCTAATATTCTATAATTAATAAAACAAACATATGAAGTAAAACTAAAAATGCATACCAGTTCAAAACTGCAAGATTGAGTTCATACTATTCTAAAAAAAATTCAATAAGTAATAAAAGTTATTGAGATTGATTTTTTAAATTAACACGTTTTGTGATCATAGCGCATACAAATTAACACGCACTGAATGAGACATTGCATATCAAACCCGTCAATACGTATGTACTGATCTCACAGCCTTATATAACCGAAAACCGAAAAATATATAGAATAAAGTGTATACACTACATTTACATTTACACGTACATTTTAGTATATATATATATATGTACTAAAATGTACAAAAATTATTTTTTAAATGAGAGCTGATTGATTGTGATTTTCTTCACGTATTAGTGCGTCATAAAATTGATAGTGCGAATTTAATGAGAGTGGGTAGGATGACGTTGTCAAGTCGTCAATAAAGCCAAACTTCTCTCACTTGGTGATTGAAGTGTGCAAAAGAATAATATAAAAGTTAGTATATAGTTTAGTTAGCATATAGAATACTATAGAGTTAAAAAATAAACCTAAACATCACGTATTGATCATAAACTTTGAAGAATTTGAAACTACTACTACCACGTACATTCGAGCAGTATAAAGTACGGCACTGGCAATTAGCTTAAATTAGTCATTCGACGAGTTTTCGGTGTCGACATTATGTTCGTTATAATTATTTGAGTATGAATAAAGGATGTTGGTTATGTTGCAGCTGCTGGGCCTCATTGTGATAGGCAGTCTTGTTGTTGGTTTGCATACGTCAGTTACAGTAGTAATATCTTTTAATTACTTCCAAGTGTCTTTATAAGATAAATTCGTCATAACTAGATAATGTTCCGTTTCAGGAGGAATTTCCAACATTATATTTAAAACTCATAACAAATTAAATCGAGTAAAACAATTAACACCCAAAGCAAAACACTCATTTGAAACTAAAAATGTAGTTTTAATCACATAAATTACGGTACCGTTCGAAAGGCATTTCAACCTAAATTCGAGCAAGTTATACCTAATCCCCTTTCGGTCAAAGACGACGTTACCGCTCCCTTGAGGCTTATCCTTTATTACTATCAAATTAGTAACCAATGTAAAATCTTTTAATGTAATTCCCTGGGTGTTTGAACAATGTTTAAAATAATAAACTTTACATATTTAAAGTTTTAAAGAGTAATAATTATGCCAGACATTTTGTAGTACTACTACAAATCCTAAAGGCAAGTGCCTCTACATTTGATAATGGCAAGCTTCTACTAATGACAATAAAAAAAAACCGAAAAGAAGTCACTTTAGATTATTTTTATCGTGTTAAAAATCATAGTGAGAACATTAAGTAATAGACATGTAAATTTTTAATTTTCAAATAAGTATTTATTATAAGTACTTGAACTTTTTCATTTAACAAACATAGAAACAAAATTTTAATTCGTAAATTAACACGTCCCGGATTTAATGTTGTTTTATTTACCCTTCCGTCCCCATTATACCGACAAAAACATTATCTGAATAAGAGAAATACAAACTCGCTGAGCAGATTACACGTTTAAAAGTTTTTTTTTTACAATTTAATGTCTTTTAAATTTCTGAAAGTTCGCACGCCATGATTTGTATTGTCAGGATTTTCATATAATTTAAATGTTACTTCTAATCTCCCAAACAAGTAGGTTTCAAAAAAATTCTAATATCATATTCTAAATTCTAAACTATCGGCCGGTTATACAGAGGACTGATGAGTATTATCTGCTGTTATGTACCGCAATATTAAGGGATTAGAATATTTTTTTTATTAGAAAAAAGAGACAAAAGTATTCCCACAAATCGAAGAAAATAAGATTTGTTAAGGAGAGAAAACCTGAGTGAGTCTTCAAATTATGGCGAATATCAACCACATTTGTAACGAATAAATTTAATACGTTACAAAAATACACTCCATTTGATTCCATAAGGATGATGGATGGATAATATAATATTCATATTGTGAACCGACGACACATACGGACGATTTCCCCCATTGTTGACGTCTAGAAACTATATTAATTTTCATAATTTTTGCTACATACATTAACAATGGATGTGAAATCTAAAAATATGTATGGATATTAAGGTTCTACTCACAGATTTTCCACTGCGGTGATAAGTACATTATAGTACCAAGACACAGTATAGTTACCGTTATCGTTACGCTTACCACCTATTTAAGTCTACTGCTGAACATAGATCTCCCACTTAAATTGCCTTATAGCAGGGATATTTGGCGTAGATGCCATGCTCGGCAAGCGGGTTGGCAACCGCAATCGTTATTTTCCCTCCTTCGCTTCTTATGATACCCACGGGATGATATGGGGTATTGGATTTTTCTACACGCCACTACACGGCAAGTTTGTATATAATAATAAATAATATAATAATAATAAATATTTATTTCATTTCCAATTACACATGTTTACATACAGGAATAAATATGATTACAATTAAATAAAGTAACAATAAGTCTAACAAAAATAACATACTATGATAAAATTAAAACTATGTGTAGCTTAATAATGTAGAATATACAAAAGAAAAATAAAAAGTCAAGTTTATAATATTAGCTACCTGCCTGAACTAGGTTGAGTACCTGTGTTTCAGACATCACTTACACAATGAGTTTAATAATGTAGGACACTAGCACACATATTTAAATAATTAAACTATATTATATAATAAATAAAATAACTAAATAACAAAATAACAATTAATTGTTACCTACAATTAATACAAACTATTTTAGAATTTCTAACAACTTCTCTGTGTCTTCGTAATTTAATTTATTTAGAAATTCCCTTACACTTGTATTACAGTTCTTATAACTTAGAGTATATACCTTTAGTGACTTGTTGAGCTTGTTATATAGAAAGGGTCCTAAAAATATGTAAAATTTGTTCACAAATGCGTGTTTGGTTTGAGGGTTAACACAAACTAAGTCCATTCTTCTCCTGTCTATGGATTTTGAGTTAAATGGAAGTTCGGTATGCTGTTTTAATATGATGTTCAGGATAAACAACTGACGGACAGTTAGTACACTACATGCCAAGTAAAGTTGATGTGTAGGAAACATGAATGGGCGGAAAGTGGCTGCCTTTAAAACTGCTCTCTGAGCACGTTCTAATGGGAGCAATATTGTTTTAGAAGCTCCACCCCAGGAAGTAATGCCATAAGTGAGTATGGATTGACACAAAGCTAAATAGATCTGTCTTATCAATTTGAAGTCAGCGATGTTACGAAGATATTTAAAAATATATATTAATTTACGAACTCTAGCACAAAGTAAATCGATGTGCTTACGGAAATTTAAATTTGTGTCAATCGTGATACCTAG